>JACTOM010000019.1:1141751-1227169 GCA_015832385.1 Elymnias hypermnestra | reverse complement strand
GCTCTAGTAACTGCCTCATTGGTATAATAACTGTCTCATTGATCTAGTAACTGCCTCATTGGTCTAGTAACTGTCTCATTGCTCTAGTAACTGCCTCATTGGTCTAATAACTGCCTTATTGGTCTAGTAACTGCTTCATTGGTCTAGTAACTGTCTCATTGGTCTAGTAACTGCCTCATTGGTCTAGTGGTTAGCATGTTCGACAACAGACATGAGGTCCTGGGTTCGAGTCCCAGGTCGGGCCAATTCGAAATCGATATTGAGTTTTCTATTAAGATTTTCTGAATATTTGCCCGAAGTTGGGAAGTTAGCGGTGTGATCCATCCCCGTGCCTTGGAGAGCACGTTAAGCCGTCGGTCCTGCGCCTAATCTCTCTAAGGTCGTGTCGGATTTCCGTCACACCGGACTATGAGAGTGAAGGAATAGAGAGTGTACTTGTGTACTATGCCTGCCAACCCGCAGTGGAGCAGCGTGGTGGTCTATGCTCTAAAAACCCTCTCTCATAAGAGGGAGGAGGCTTGTGCCCAGCAGTGGGACGTTAATGGGCTGCTACTTACTTTTTTTTTACAATAAATATGTTAAGAATAATCAATTCAATAAGAATAATGTATTATTCGCTCGAAGTCAAAATTTCAAGAGGTGCGATTTTTTATAAGGGCTTGAAGCTAATAATTTATTACTCAACGGGAAAAAAACAAAATGTAAATTCACGTTGCCAAATGAAAACCATTGTTAAACTTAATAATCGAGAACTTGATCTAGCAGACAGTACCGTCCTTATAGGTAATTTACTCCCTGACCTGTATTACTTAATACAAATTTTAACTGAGTGTCATACGCCAAATACCAACTGTAATTATTAGCGGAAGTGTTTATGAGATAGGAATTTATGGCATGCGAATACTAAACAGCTTGGAACGCCATTAGCCTAAGATGTGTATAAGAGACAGGCGCAGTGTAGGTAGACCCCCCACAAGGTGGACCGATGACATAAAGAGGGTCGCCGGTAGCCGCTGGAGCCAGGCGGCGCAAGATCGGGCCTTGTGGGTATCATTTCGTGAGACCTATGTCCAGCAGTGGACGTCCATCGGTTGAAGCGAGTTAAATAATGAATGATTTTGCTAATGATTGAAAATTAGAACAACATATATAGAGTAAATAGGAATTCCAAAATAAAAAGCAATTTTATCCTCTTATTATGTATAGCCTTTATGTACAAAGGAATGCCTATTGTGACTACTATAAAAAATGCTATCACTATCCCCTAATTCATTTCACGGTTAAGATTAGATTACTTCTGTACACAATGGTCTCTGTGTGATATCAGTAGTGTTTTCAGATAATGGAGGTAAATGTCATATTTTAAACGAAATTCATACGATAGGATTTATATTGTTTTATTGGCATCTCGTGATTGTGATTAGTCGTGTTTATTATTTTTGTGAATATATGAATTGTGTAAGTTTCCTTTGTTAATAAGATTATGTATTATTACTTGAGAAGAAAAAATAAATCTGTAGATCGTATTGTGAGTAACATAATGTTTTTTATCTCATAATATTAATTAGATTACAAATATTTTAATACTTGCACAATTTATTTTTTTGGAATATGAAATACAGCACGATTACATAACCTATTGAATTTGTACTTTTCGTTTTAGTTTGTATTTTTATACTCCTACATTGGCGTAAATTTAAAACTGTAATTAAATTTAAAATAAAAAATTGACTGGGATTCATAAATGAAATTGTCGCTTAATTATGTAAAATAGAAGAACAACCTTAGAAGATAAACGTATTTCTGCCAGTAATTAGTACGAAAGGAGAAGAAAATATTAAAAGACATCATAATGTATTTGTATAGTCGTCTCCTTTATAAAAAGATATTATCATGTTATACATATTTTATGCAAGTATAATGCACATAGGGTTACAGTGGGTACAAAGGATGCTGATTATCTTTGGTGGTCTATTGCCCGATTTCACCAATCTTCCCTAAGCTTTATGTGTCCCCTAACTAAATTGAGTGGCTTTTTTCTATAGCAAAGGGGTCCCTTATCTGATGGTTTAAGGAACATTGATCTTATCTTCACATTATCTTTTCAAATCGGTTTTGAGCACATCAGTTGCAACGTTTCAGTTTTCTTCGAGGGTAGAAACATTTAGATGGCCCCTACGTATAAAGAGTCAAGTTTTAAATCCTATAGATAAATTATCAATTACTTTAATATCTTTTCTTTATGTGTTTTTGAGCACCATGTTTTAATAGCTAAACGATTTTTAAAAACCACGACCCAGGTTAATATATGATATGAGGTGAAAATCATCAAAATTAATATAAAAGTCGAAATGTCTAAAATGCAAATTGACAGTTTATCTGTGGATGCCATGGATTTACGTGTTTTGTGTTTATAAATTGTCGTTGCATTAAAATAATTTTCTTTTCTTCATGATTATGTTTTAGCCGTTGGATTAGTTTTAACCCTTTTAGAGCTAAGCGTCGTTAAAACGAAGCTTTGTTTGTAAATCAAAATCGCTGAGCATAGTTTTAATGATCTTACGATCAGAAAGTGTATTACGCAAATATGTATTATCTCTTAATTATAAAAGTAACAAAAAAATAGTAAAATCAGACTCAAATTCACACTCACAGATTTTTGTCCGAAAATACCTATAAATATCTTTCAGAAACATTGAGTTCGGTTGGGAATTCTAGGAAAAAAAATAAAAAACAATAGCTCTAAATGTATCCAAGGGTATAATCAATGCCACTGTAACAGTATGGATAGCCATTAGTAAATTCCCTCTATATTACAGCAACGTAACCTAAAGCAAAAATTCGCTGCATTACTGCGGCGGTTCCGCGTCCCCGAGGAGCTGGGAGAACGTGGTGCCACCAGAGACACTCACCACGCACAACGAGATATAGACGAATTGTTCCAGGTATTTAATTATCTCCTTTAAGAAATCATTATTTAATATCTTTACATACAATAAAATGAAGTAGTGTCCGTTGTTTATTCGCTCAGACCTTTTCAACGCAGTTTACATTTGTAAAACACATATTGTAACATAGAAAAACCGTAAAATTAAATAATCTATAATGTGATCTCGTAACAAACACATTTTTGTGCTCTTAAATCGCCGGCAAAACCATGTGAGTTAAATCAAATTAATTTGCTACGGAAACGTATACATGAAAAAGTGTAAAAAAGTCTGCGATAATATATTTATGTGTAAAGGATAACCCACAGTAACTATTTGTATTTCTTATGTATTACAAAAAAATATGTTATTTGTCAAGCTATTTTATACAATACAGTACTATTCGTTATCCAATTGAATACATTATATATTATGTATATTTCATGTTTATGGGCCTCGCTGGCGCAGTGTTCCGAGTAGTGTAGCGCTTTGCTAGAAGAGGCTCTGAGTTTGATCCCCGGTAGGGCGAATAGGAAATTGGATTTTCTAATTTATTTGAGTCTGAACTGACGGGGGGCTTCGACCGTGGCTAGTTATCATCCTACGTACTGTCAAGCAAAGAAATTTTTGTGCCAGTACGACGCTGTGTAAAAACCATAATATGTATATTACCTCTTAACAGATTACCGCATGCTTCCGTCTTGAATTGTATCATCACTTACCATCATATGTAATCAGAGTCAATCGCTAACCTTTCAACTATAAAAAAGGAGCAAAACTGCCCTTAACAGCATTTCTTTAAAAAGGATATTTTAGAAGATATTAGACATTTAAAAAGCGGAGGAATAGCGGCTGGTGGACCGCACGTTTCGATTCGGTTGAAAAAGTTACATGAGCTTCAAATAGATGTCGCCGTACTTTAAGATACTCACTTAATTACGGTGGTCAGCAAGTTTTTTTAATATTTCAGGAACTTGAGTCGCTATCATGTGGGGAGGGCGAGGATTCGGGACCGGATCAGATGGATACCATCAGCATTGGCTCCACACCAAAACCTTCGTTACGACCTTTTTTCAGCAGCTCTCGCAGCCTCGCAAACCAGGAGCACCATCGACATTCCAACGGTGTGTTTTAAAAATTTTGACACAGATATATATGCTTGATGCTTTATGATTCTGAACATGTAACAGCCATTTACATACAGGTCAAAAATCTAAGACTGTTTTAGTTTGATCCTTGGTAATGTATTTTTATTATAACAGGTTAATAAAAAAAAATCATGAGACCTTTTTTTTGTATATAAAGTAATATATCTCTTGTGGATGTCAGTTCGGATACCATTTATAAATACTTTTTGAGCTTCCAAATTGCTTAGGAAATATAAATTTAACTACCAATAAGAGGACGTAAAGAAGTACATAAGTAATAGTCTTCTTATCGTATATTAAGATGCAGGTGTCTCCGAAAGAAAGTCGACATTTTCGGAATAAAATTTATAAATACCTACAAAATATATCTCGGATGCTGGCAAAATGCAAATTTTGCTGAGACTTAGTGTTTTGCAAATGTAATGGTAGTGACAGTGGTCTTAGCGTTAAATCGATGATGAGTTTTATCTTTTTGTTTTGCCTTTAAAGGATAAAGTAATTGGATTTGCGTTTGTGTGAGTGTATTTATAGTTTATTTTTTGTTGTTGCATTTAATTGTGGCGTGTAACGCATGTTCTACGCTTTTACATAGCTGATCACACAAGCGGAAATACAGTGTGATTGTTTTAAATGTAAGGCTCTATTCACGTTGGCAAAAAGTTGAAGCGAGACGACACGTCATATTGTAGGACATTTTGGCGGCCTCAAGTACTCCCTTCGCTCCCAAAGTTCCCTTTCTGTGACAAATTAGTAGTTTAAATATGTATTCATATTCAGGTCATATTGTTTATTTGGAAGTAACGATTTAATCGGATAAATACACGATACCGAAATAACTAATGCAGTATCCGTTCATTGTATAATTATTTCGTTTTACATTTAAGTGTTTTTAAACCTCCACTTAATTATTGACGACCTCGATAGTTACCTACCTACCAGCAATGTACGGTACGATGCTGTGTAGAAACAGTTTAGCGCGATTCCACCTTAGACAGTATCATTTAACATCAGGTAAGTCCAGTGCTAACCGGTCAGCAATAAAAAAACACTGGGCAATCGCCGTTGAATTGGTTATATTAATGTAAATTGACTTTCAATTACGACATTGGTAGAGAGTCCATCTGAAGCCAGTCATTGACTGAAATTGGTTATTATGCTTGGGAACGTCCTCAGAGAATACCAGCGTGAAGTATCAGCATTATATTATACCGTTTTGTTTTGTTGAGTAAGAATTTCGGCAATTTATTTAGTAATTGAAACTTGAAAGAAATATCAAGCTACATTTTTGATGTGAAACATTTATAGCCTCATGTCAAACCAACGCATGCTGTGGCGAAGCGTCACCACGTCGCCGCACTTGCCTATAGTATATAGTTTTTACTTTGCGCTAAACGTAACCTGTGTCTTACTTTTAAAATATCAATGTTTCAGTTCTGCCAAGCGTGACGAGACGGTTTCTTTTTAAATATAATTTAGTTTGTTATTTCTTTGTGTAAAAAAAGAAACACTATTATATTTATAGATATATATTTAAGTGATAGGTTCATCGGATCATCTAGTAAAGAAGTATATAACCAGTGGTTAGCAGGCGTATAAATAAGGGGAGCGCTAAATATTTCTCAAAATGTGAAAATATATGAAGTTTATTTACAAAATTGTTTATTAGAAGAAATATGGCCTGTACCAACTTCATCAATCAAATCTTCATGCCATTTGTGATCCGCACCAATATCTTCAAGACGTTTGTGACCTTTCTATAATAAAAAGTTGCCGACACTTGATCTGGTATATAATTAAATATAACAACGCTTCCTTCAACTCTGAGCCAATATACATAGAGCCTAATTTTATTTGGAAATAGACAGGAGCTACATCTTTTTCGTGTGTTTGTCTTGTTTTGTAACGCCGTGTGCATAGTTTAGTGCATGCGCGAGCCGAGTGGAGAAGTTTACACAGACGAACATTTTGACACAACATTCTCCATGCAAATACACTTTAATCTACTATATACATGTATAATGTAATTGCTGTAGCAACGCCCATCTCCTCGTACAGTTAAATTCATTATATTTTTAGTAGAACAAGTAAATTAAAGTCAATTGCAACACCATCTAGCACAGACTTTATAATGTCATTGCATAGACAGAAAGCTTTAAAGCTTTCAATAGATAGCTGTGTTAATTTTTAAAAAAAGTAATTTTAGTGACTATTATTTGAAAAAAAAAAACTGTCTCCAGCAGATTTAAAAAAAATGTATTTGAACGTGACTATATGTAAAGTAAGATTGTAGACTAATTGGAATTAAATAACAAAAAGTAAACATGAAATGTTTTCTATAATTTTACTTATACTGAAATAAGTTAATTATATGGCATTAATTTAAGATGTAAATTTGTAACATTAGCTTATCTCGTATATTAAAAAAACATACTACACACGCAATGGTCACGGTAATTAATTATTTGCATTAGTTCACGATGAACCTAACAATGTCTTGAATAATTTTAAAAATGTTCGTATATATTTTAGCAAAGAATTATAATTGTAAAATGAAATATTCTTAGAAAAGGCTGAAGAATTTAATATTACGTTTTGAGGTTTTACCTCAAAATGAAATTTGAATATTGTTTTGCAAGAATAAATGACAAATAAAATTTTTATTTTATTTTTTCATATTTCCTATAAATTTTGAATTTGTATTGCTACTTATATCGAAAGTAGTATTTATTTCATGATATCAACAATACAACACGTTAACGTTATTGTCAACTTTCTCAATATACAGCTTAATTTTGCCACGATATGAAGTAATTCAAAATTCAATATTCAAGTAGGCTTATCCAGCACTTTTGTGAAGAATTACTGTCGAGAACTAGAAGTATTTGTACAAACAGTTTTCGCACGTGATGTTCCTATGACTGCTTCATGTTTTCATACAAATGATCTGGGATCTTTTAGGGCTTGAAAGATTAAAACCATTCAGAGCTTTGTCAGATATTATAAATAAGCTGGTTGTTTCTCCGCAGAGAATAAAAATATGTATATTTTAGATATGTTAAAACATTATTTTGCCTTATATCGTACCTCACACACTTGACACGTATACACATCACCTGTATCTCCCCTCGGCCCGCTGAGTAACCGCCCCCGCATGCGCAGTGACGCGGCACGCCAGCCTCGCCTCAACCGCGGAGCTTCGCCCTCGCGACCGTCCCGCTGCGCCGCTAACAGGTATACTAGTATAATAATAGAAAACTAATACAAAAAAACATAAACACCAAATAGCCCAAAACTTCAATGTGCATACAAAAAAACACATGGTATAAGGCCACCATCTTTGTAAATAAATACCACACAAACAAAACTTTCGCCACAGAATTGAAATGAACATGACAATCTCAATACGTCGGTTGATATCAAAAACCTGCTGAGAAAATTGATTTTATTTATTTACTAGTTGTCCCGGCAAATTTCTCACCGCCTAAGAATCAATACAGAAAAATGCAGTGTTCCCGTGTCCGTTAGATATTATACTTGGGATAAGAAATTGTTGGTTGTCAATGTCAAAGAAAAATTGATTTCTGAACGACGGGTCGAACATCAAATGTTTGACAGGTAGAAGTAGTTTGTAAGAAAGAAAAGCAAAGCAAACTATACCAAGCATTTTTTTATATTCACTCACTTCTTAAACCTTTTCTGGACTTCCATAAATAATTCAAAACCAAACTTAGTCAAATCAGTCTAGCTTTTCTTGAGTTTTAGAGAGACTAACGAACAGCAATTGTTTTATATATAGTCAAAGTCAAAATATCTTTATTCAACTTTTGAATCGTCATATATCGTTTTTTCTATATATTATTTAAATGAATGACTGGTGATAATATTAAAGAACGACTTACAATCTAAAGTTACGAGGGAGTATATATATATATACACTTCATACGCATATCAAAACGTGATGTTTAATTTATATAAACCAATTAATACTTTATTATTATTTAAGCAAAAACATAATATTATCCGCAGGTCGTTTAAATAACTGATAAGTAATCTCACAGCTTTTCTTCTGTTTTTCTATTTCTATTCTTCTGTGTAATCCTAAAAGGAGAAAGTGGTCCAATAAAATTAGTGTTATTATAAAGAATTATTGGAAAATGCGTTGCACGACGCAGATCCTAACTAAAATGAGATACTCTATAAACTCAGTTGAATTAACCCAATTATTCGTAACGTTATTTTAAATGTAGGTTTGGCTTCATAGAAACCAGTGTTTTTACTTAAATCTAGGATTCTAGGACTTTTTTCTCTTGAAAGCGTTGGTACTTACGAACCATTTTTCTAAAACTTTGTAATTTGCCATGATTACCTCAGAAAATAATGAGAATTGTAATTTTTTTATATAATTCTACATACAAATAGTTTAGCAAGTATTAAATTCCTTTGAATCGGTTAAAAAGTACGTAAACAACAAAATAATCAAACCGCTCTTAGTATTGTTCCTAACTTTCTAGCTTTTAAATTACTGTCTCTATTATTTTTTATTTTGCTTCTACTTTCTTTATAGCGCATATTTTCAAGCTTCTACTGCAACTGTTGACTATTTTTCTTTGTATTTCAGCCTGAAACTTTGTATTTTTTCTTTGTCTCTTTTTCTCTATTAGGTAATTAATAGTTGGATATCTGTACTGATCTACAACTATGATAAGTGAAAGATATCATAAATATAATTATCATTCATTTCAAGATGTGTTTGGGTTTCAATCATAGATGTTTATTTTGTATGGGCTTTCGATATTTAGATTAATTATTTAAGATGAGATAAAATTATATACGTAGAAAAATGTATTTACCAAACATAATATATTAAAACACGAACACTAAAGTGACTTTTGGCAAAATTATCTACAAATTGATATCTATAATAATGAAAATGTTTATCATTAGTCTAGTAGGCAGGTCGTTTGGCTACGGATCATAAAGTATTAAGTTTGAGTCTGGGGTCGGACGAATTGAAATTGGGACATAAGATTTTCTGTTAAGTAATTCACAATATTTCTATAGAGATGTTGTTTTTCGTCGTTTTTACCGAGCTATCAGACTATGAACGTGAAGAAGTAGAGGGAGTGCAAGTATGTTTGTGTATACATTTGTCAACTTTCTTATACCTCGCGTGGATGGCTAATCTTTACGGAGTACAAATTCGGTTAAGTGGATATATTGTGGTAGTTTCGAAGTTCTTTTAATTAGCTTAGGTGTTTAAGTTTATAAAATAAATCAGCAGAATCAGAAGCCATACGTAGCTCGGCGGGCGACGAACGTGGCAGCGAAGGGAATAGCGACGGGGATATCACGCTCGATGCCCCGGTCTCTGGCGCATCAGTTTCCAGTTCACCTCCAAATGAGAGCAAGGTAAACTATAAGGTATTTATAAATTATATCATTACTAAATTATTGTGTTTATGTGTGGGAGTATAGGTAAATAATTTGTAACTTTTCATTGCAGGAAGACAAAAGGTCAAGGCTGTTCCGTAGTGCAACCAGCGGTGGTAACTTAACTCCAGCGGCTGCGTCTCGGAAGAAGAATTCTCTTGTTATTGCCACTGAAAGGCCACTATCTGCACACGATTTACCGGCTCAAAGTCCTACAACACTCGAGGTATAAACCTACCTGAACTTTGTTTCTTTCCTACTTTGAAATAGAATTTCGATTTTCGATTCGATAGACAGAGATTTTCGATCTTACGAGAATACATTAAAAATTTAAATTATTACATAAGGCAATATATAATATCGAAATAAAAATTCTTGTAATAGAATGAAAAGAATCAGTGCTCTCCTTTTTTATTCATTTATACATTTGTTGCACACAGTAGATATTTTAAAATGTTACTAAACTAGCATAAATTGAAATTGATTCTTACTAAAAAGTGAGAGTAAAAAATTTTAATATAATCAGATTAGTGTTAAGTTATTAGTCCAAGTGTGCGTAGAAAGGGAAAACATTCATTTTATTGTTCGAAAGCGTAAGGTGCTTACAATTATAATCCAGCATTCTACGCTTTTCAACATGAAAATAATTGCTATGGTACTCTATTCTGATCTGAACTTTTAAATATTAAATTATACATTTGTTTTGAGACTATTATAGCATGTTTTTTTTTAGTTTTTAGACTATTATTCGATGGGCGCCACGTATAAACGGACAACTTGCAATTTAGACATTTTGATGTTTTTGTCATTTCGATCTAAGTCATTCCTTTTTCTATTAAAATATGCTCTAAAATATAAAATTGGTATTCTAGGTACTCGGTATAAAATTTCAATAATTTGCATTATAGTTAGATGATAAAAAAAAACGCAATATAAAGACTGCTCTTGTAACTACGAATAAAAGAAAAAAAAACGTTTAAACGGATATAATTAATATACGACGTTTTAATACTGCACACTCATATGTCACAAGAACTCAGTTTACATCCAAAACTATATTTTTTTTCTTTTTTATAACTAATTAATCGAAAAATCTTAAAACAAAACTTAAGAAAAGTAACGGATATTCTTTTGTTGAGTCGTGTAATTTATTTTATTACACTCTAACCAAATTAGGATTTTAAATTTGACTCTTTTAATGTATCTCTCTTTTAATGTATCTCTTTCTATTTCCAGCCCCGACGCACAATGTTAGAGCAAGTGAGCCGTATTTTGGGCGAGGAAGGCCCCGTACCCGAGTGCGTTGCAGTGGCTCCAAGTAGTATGGCCCGAATTTTCCAGGCACTCGCAGTGCCCGTTGTACTTGCGCCACCGGGTATTACGCCCGATGTTCGTCCGCTATTGCACGCGCTACTGGCACGAGCCGCTAAGCAGTAAGTGAGAGAAACAATTGAGATTTTGAAAAGAAATTATTAATCTTTTACGTATTTAAAAACTTTGTCATTATTTATATTCACAAACAATGTGAAAAACCTAAAAATTATATGATATTGGCCTACAATTATACACCGTACTACAAGCCATTCCAGCACCTTCAGGCTCCAACATTCATCGGTCCTTCGGACTATGTGCTGCGCCGATTGCTACTTCAGCTTCGCGATTCGTAAGACTATGGCGGACGACTTTGGTTCTGCTACAGATCTCCTGATTTCTTATGAGATCATTTAGAAAAATTCCCTCTTCATCGTCCGCTGAGTGACTGTGTGCTTTTCATAAACATCATTATATAATAACCAGAAGAGTGCGACCATGCTCGACTGTCTTTTATAGAGGTCTGGATAAGTACAATTTACAGTTATAGAGGTCTACACAGAGTTATCTAAGTGTCCACGACTCTGAAGTTTTTCGCTTATCTGTTGGTCTTTTACTCAGGTTCGACTGTATTTGTTTTATAGGGGCGTAAGGCGGAGTGTGCGTGTGTGCGTGTGCGGGGGCGAGACGGCAGCCGCGGCGGCTCTACGAGCTCACGCGGAACTATCTGCGAGACGACATGATGCTCCATCATTGCGCTTCTATATTATACCCTCTGGTAATTTCATTCCTGCTATTAGTTCTCATTCTTTCTATAATATAATATTGTTCCAATTTTTTCAATCGTTAACTAAATGTTTTTCATCCATACGAATTTATTTCCTTCTTTTAATTTTACGTTAATACAGTATTTCCAAATATTGATTTTGAGAAAAATTGTACAAGACAATCCATTGATAGCTCACGGAAAAAGTTTAAAGGTTTCTTTCTAAGTAATGAGTTTCAAAAGTTCGTGCAAGGTGGCGCCAGTAATTATTCGGAATTGATTCAAGTTTTTTATTATTACTTGTTATATTTGCTAAGTGATTAGAGACTAGCATTCTGAATTTTGTAAATTATTACATGTACTAGTGAATATCTTTTATACTAGATAAAATTTGCATTTAATCAAACAGTTTCATTTTCATATGCATAACACAAGAGCAAGTAGTATAAAAAAATAAATCAATTTCTACACCCAACTGGCAGGAACTTTTCAAGCTCATTATATAGGAAGAAGAAACCTACAGACCTTTTATGTGATCCTTCAAAATGAAGTCATTAATTAAATTTAAGTAATTAATACTCATCTCTAAAGAACGTAGGAACGGACTTTTTTATTGTTTCATCATTTTATTTTCAGGGCCAAATACGGTTTCTCGATGGTTGGGCACATCTGATAACGCCTATGCGGCATTGTTTTGTGGCGAAACTTGGGCTTCATTGTGCGAAAGAGTGGCTGATCCTGTTATGCCAGACATCGCTGAAATGTCCTCCAGAGTTGCTAGGTATGTGAAATATATCAACAATAGTACCAATATTATAAATGTATAATAGCCCTTTTTGAATTGAAACTTCTTTAGGCGCATGAGGGTAAAATATTTACGGTTGAAATGCTTGATCGCGTCGTGATGCTGGTCACGAAGAGGGGAAGCGTTAATTTAAACTAATTCGTTTGAGGGTTAACTAGTTTTGATATTTAAAAATAGCATGTGGCGTTTTTATTTGCCACTCGTTATTTAATAATTTATTATGCTAGTTCCCATAAAAAATAAAATAAAAATATTTCATAAATTCAAATACAAAATGTAATTTATAATTTCTAATATTAACAAAAAAACATGTGGCATTTTGATTAGCAATTCGTCATGTGAGATTTCAATAAATTATTTGTATAAATTTGCGACACTTTTAATATTTTAATGGCAATTAGATTCATTAATGTCTTAATATATCTTCCTTTTTCCCTCCCTTGAAGTCTCGGAAATCTAAAGTTTTAGATTTGTATAAATATTAAAAAATAGTTTAGCAAAAAGGTTTCATTTCTGTCATGTATGCTTTGTATGCACGCACTTTTTTAATAAATAAAATGGATTGTAGTTCATAAAAAAATAAGAATTCAACCCGAACAATCGAACTAAAAACCTTGTGTGGTTTCATGAAACCACGACGCAAGTAAAACAGCGAATGCGAAGCATGGACGCAACCATATTGGCTTTGGCTGATATGCCGACTGACTTTCACTTTTATGATATAATTGAATGATTAACAAAACATTCGTTTTTTTGTTTGATAGAGTGAGATTTGATAGACAATATGGGCCATTCTACGCTTATTTACTGGTTAAGGGACATCTACTTTTGTATTCATATATTAGCTATAACAAGGTAACCATTATACTGTTTGTAGGTACATAAAAAGATAATTCAGAGACACGAGTAATAAAGCATTATTACTTGTGTCTCTGAATTACCTTTTTATGTAGTTTGTAGGAACAAAGACACAATTGAGCTCACTAGCTAATGTTAATTATTTTGCCTTTAGGTATTTGAACAGTATTGGACCTGTTAACAATATACCGATTGGTGAAGCCATGGTAGCATACCGGGAAAAATCCGGAGACGAAGATTCAAGTCAGACCTTCGTACCCTTTATTGCAGTAAGTACATCAATTAAGGTTTTCATGTATCATTTTGCTATGAACTACTTCAAGGGAGAATACTTAACGAAACTTAATTGTTTGTTCATTTATAAGCAGCATATTGCGAAAAGATAGTGCTAATAAAATATTCTTGTTAAACTTAAATCGTCGTATCGAATTTGTCATTATGTGTTGCGATTGTGAGCTGCCATTTATCAAACCTTCCAGACGCACTTAGTTGTTCATTTGTGTTGTATATATCGTCTTCTGTAATTGGATGACCTTGCCGGTGCAGTGGTGCGACGTGAGTGGTACTCGCTTTGCTATCAGAGGTCCCGGGTTCGATCACCGGCAGGTCAAATTTAGAAAATTTTCTAGTTTATCTCGGTATACACTTATAAGAGGCTTCAGCCGTGGCTAGTTACCACACTACCAGCAAAAGCATATCACCAAGCAAAAAATATTGTATTCCGGTACGAGTCTGAAAGGTAAATTGCCTCTTACTTTCATCTTATGAGATTGCAGTGCAGCACTAAGCTATGTCGATGGTTCCAACAAATCATATTGGCCAATGCAACAATTTGTGCATTTTCACCTTTTTGTGTCAAACCTTACTTCTTACTTCAGTAAACAATGTAGACTTTAAAATCTTATATATATTTTCTGAATATCAACATTATTTTCTCTTTATTAAATTATATAGTATAGAAACTTTAAAACCTTCTAATAAGTTGTGAATATTACGCATATTGGCTGCACATAGGACTCTTCGAATGTATGTAATAAAAATGTTCAGGAAGTACGTGTGGGGTGTGGAGAAGGTGGGCCTTCTTCGCTAGAGCTAGAAGATGGTGGCTCCCCCCCGGCCAGGCCTTCGCCACCTGCCACTCCAGCTCCCGCTCCGACTCCAGACCTCGCGCCACCACTGGCACTCTCACGAACTGAGCCTCTGGAGTTACAGCTAGATTATTGGCTGGTAAGTATAATAAAAATAGAGACAATGACGATTCAATAGATAGATTTCAAATACATAAAAATCGTTATATTTTTTATGTAAAAAGCAAATTCTATGATCTAAGAAAACACTAGTTACGAATATACAATTTTGTAAAGCAATCAGTCTTAGGCAAGTGAAATGTTGGATGTATCAGGTGGGAGCACGTTGTGCGGATGGTGGCGGTGGCGGTGTCGAGGGCGGTGGTAAGGTGACATTAAAAGGCTCCTTCCGCGCTCTGCTCGTCACCCGACACAACCATCACCTCTGCATTACATACCTTACTAAGGAGAAGAAGCAAAAAAGTACGTATGATATATAACAGTTTATATTAGAAATAGGTAATATTGTTATTTGTTTCAATGAGCATGCAAGTAAATGTAGGAATGTGTGCGTGAGTGTGCATGGATGCGTTCGCGTTTGCATATTCGACTATTTACTTATTACTACAAAGAACTTCGCAAGTACATTTTTCCCTAGTTTTTTTTTTGTTTATAATCGAATCTGGTAGTTCATTCTAGATTCGTACTCCTTCAATATCAAGTTTGTAATCAACCAACTCGGGGCTTGAACCTGAGATCTGAAGGTATAAAGCTGAATAATTGATTAATCAACATGGTTTATTAATTTTGCAGTAATGAGGCTCGGTAAAAAGAAAGAGAAAAGTGGTGAAACGGAAACGGGTCGCGCACAAACTGTTGAAGGAGTTGCCCGGCTCATTTGCTCAGTCAAGGGATCGCACAATCCCCCGCTCAAAGGTATTTTAAATTCAGTTTTTATGACATTTTTTATAAGTTCCTTTGAGGGTATTGCGTGCCTCCCCCTTCCTTTACATAAAACCTGCCTAAATATATTTTAATTTCTTTACTTCACTAGTATACATAGACGGCACGGAGTGGAATGGAGTCAAGTTCTTCCAGTTGTCGACGCAGTGGCAGACGCACGTGAAGACATTCCCGGTTGCCACTTGCGGAGCTCCCCTTGCACCACCAGAAACTTAACTCCTTAAAACTCAACGTTTCGCGGTGTACAATGCTTTGGCTTCGTAAAAGCCTCTGGACTGATAACAGTTCAAACATGCTATTCGTGTCGGCTTTTAAAATACTAGTAATAGTATTAATAAGGGTGTCCACTCACTGGCCAGCTGTAGACTTGCTTAAGGTTAAAGAGCGTTTCCTATTGAAGAAAGTTTTGCATTTTCATGAATATTAATATTATACAAAAACATTGTAAACTTTTGTGAGTGTTATTTATAATTAACTACATAACACGGTTATATTTGCATCGCGAAATATCAAATTTGGGGCCTTTAGGAATGAGGTCGTTTTCAAGTAATACTGTGATGGGAAGAGCTCTTTATGAAACTATTCCGTGATTGTGAAACCTTACTATGCAACTGTAACGTGACGAGATTCGAGCTATATCCGATATTTCGCGATGTTATGTAGTTAATTATTAAATATTTAAAGAGATTAAACGAAAATTTTTAGTATTTATTTAAACAAGCTTCTTCAGACTTAAAATGTTTTATCCGAAATGGGGAGGACACCTATAAGAGATTAGAGTTGCTTAACGTAAGAATGTGAATTTGTCCGCCGACAAAGCTACAAAATGAGGCTCTATATATATAGACATTAAAGTCCAAATTCGTTATTCTAAATGTTAGCCCTTTTATTAAGTAACGGTACGTTGCTTTTTATGTGAGGCCGTTGAGCTGCCATGGTTTTAAGAATAAGCTTTTGTTATGTAACTTTGAATCCTATTTGGTCGCATCCAGTCGAGTCCATAATTCGTAGATGATTTATATTCAGCTTTGCGTTCACAAATTCCAGTTGCATGATATAGTCTCGATAAATCGTTAACTATACATTATAGTCATTTCAATAGTTATTAGTGATGTATTTAACGTATAGATATTCAATGTACTCAATATAATATAATATATATATCGAGGAATTAATGGTTCGTGACATTTCCATGTAAATTAGGTTAGTTTTAATCGGAGTATAAATGAATAAACCGAATTTCGTGAGGTGTTTTCGGCACATATCAGATAGTTTCGTGCTGGGCGAGTGGCGCGATTTTATTTTTATCTGTGATTTGTGAATGCAGTTTTTTTAAGTGATAGTCGACTGGTGGCTAATTATTTTGTATTTTTTATATGTCCAGTTCGTGTAGAAAGCAATAGCTTTATTACGGTTATGTAGCAATTTTTAACGTATAGACTATTTAAGATTTAAACTTCCCAATAAAACATAGTATAATATGGTATATACGAATATATCAAAGTTCCAAAATTGCTTCGATAGTTTCGTTTCGTCTAATATTTCGTGTACTATTTCATGTATTCAACTTAGAAATTCAGTTTTCTATTGCTGAGTAAAAACATTATTGATCAGCCATTGTTAACCTTTCACTTTGATGGATATTTTAATGGTTTTATATAACAAAATTCATGGGATTATATTACCAAACATTATAAATATATAACTTTTGCTAAATTGTTATGAACGCGCTACGGATGGGTTGAAGCAATGTTCTATTACTTATACCGTGCCCGTATATAAATAAGAATAAATAAATATGGTAAAAAGTGCAAAAAATAGTGTTGTCTAAAAAACTTGAAACAAATTCGTTGAGAATAGCAATAGAAAAGTTATTAGTTTAGTATCCGTGAACAAAATTTACCACGTAAAAGTCTTTTAATACCACTTCTTTCTGTTCTTCAAAAAACCGGTAATTAACCCTTTCGCTACTGCTGACGATTATTACGTCCTAGCTAAACCATTGTACCGTATTATTCCATATTAACAAAGCCGCACCATAAATGGATGGGTCACCACGAGCATGAGACTGCAAAACAAGTGTCAAAGTACTTAGGTATTTGATATGCCGTTTTACACATTTAAGTGTGGCGACATTTTGCAACCAGTTGTTGTCTCTTTTGTTAACCGCATTGAATATTAAATATAATTTGTATTAGCATACTTACATATATAGTACAAAAAAAAACATTTCACACATCGGGACATAATATCACGCCCGTCGTATTACAGAACCGTTTGCTCGAAAAGTCGCCCGCACAAAGAGAGCGATATTGAGAAAGTTACGCCGCAGGGAATGGGTTAATTTTTAATTTTCAATCATATATTTATTCCCATTTGTTACGTTTTTTTATATAGAAACTAAATAGAAATGTTGCAAAAGATTTATTTCTTTGTAGACATCACATTTATTCCTAAAAAAGTATAAACTACTTCCAAAACTTTTCCTCGGAATTATTGTATACTTTCAACGAATTCTACGTATTTAACATTGTAATATAACGTCTGCAATGTAACGTAATTATAATACTTGTTATTGTGAATCCTAATAAAATTAAAAAACAATGACAAATTATGAGCACAAGGCTTTTAGAAGAAAAATAGATTATGTGTTCCATAAAGAAGTCATACTTAGTATTAATAAATAGAGTATATAAATAATATCGTTAATGATCATATCGAATTGTCTTGATCATATTGAAATCTAAATCACTCTTGAATC
The DNA here is from genome assembly GCA_015832385.1 of Elymnias hypermnestra. Lineage (NCBI taxonomy): Eukaryota > Metazoa > Arthropoda > Insecta > Lepidoptera > Nymphalidae > Elymnias > Elymnias hypermnestra. Next base: position 1,209,133 of record JACTOM010000019.1, on the reverse strand, counting down.
CCGTATACACATGAAAACTTTACCAAAATCGGTGCAGTTAAAAGTTCAGAAAGACAGAAGAATTACATATATTCAATCAATTTATTTTTTCTAATACACCTCATTTTATCGGTTATTTATTTAAGAAAACCCTATAAAACATTTGAAATATTACATATTCATTACTCTTATAAATATTTACTATTACCAATTGTAACATTTATATTTAATCACAAATATTAATTGGACAATAGTCGATGTATCTTAGATGTTTATGCGAATTAAATGTATGTAAAGCTGTTAGATTAAGTCTATTAATAATAGAATGTATCGCGGCCATGTTTAGATGTGTAATAATATAAATTGTGATTTTTTGGAAGCTTGTTTAACAACAACATTTACGTCTATTCATGGTCAGTCAAATTCTTAATTGGTTATAAATACAGCTCCGTTAAAAAAATCTGCTTGGTCAACAAACTCATTGTAAATATAAAGAAGTTTGAGTATATGTTTCGTTTTACACTTACAATTTAAATAGCCAACGGGCACTACTTATTACGCATGAGGAATATAATCGTCATGACAACAATCAGTACTTCCTCCATGACGAGTATACTAAGGTATGTTTACTGGTTAATTCCATTTGTAAGGTCTCATAAATACTAATACTTGAATGGTATTTCAAAGGCTTCAAAATATTTTATGTTTTCGAGCAATTTATTGATTGGTTGTCCTGTGACGTCTTCTACTCCACACATGCAAGCGTAGTTTTAATGTTTACAAATACGATCCCACATATAGATATATGTATAAAATAAAGAAGTTATTAGCATCAAAAACAAATAGTAATCCGCAAATTATTATTTTAACGAAGTTTTATGTAGGCCTCTAAAGTCAATCTTTTAGCAACAAAATTTAAATACAGTCAAAAATGGTAACTGTGGTGGAAGTTTTTTTTAAATTTTATATTTAAAGTAATTTCATTGTTACACAGTTAAAAATTACACTGTACGAGTTTTCACTATTTATGTGAATTATCTGCTTAAACGTTATTTATATTAGATGAATTTGGTCAATGAATTACCTATTACTATCAGCTGGTTTATATTTGGTAGCCTTTGAAAGCTCAAACCAATGTTATATATGTATACAATGTAAAAGATATATTCCAATAATTATACTGAACCCTTTAAATTTCAAACATTTGAAATTCTTATCGTATATATATCCTTGACACCTATTTAGTAAACATTGCCACTAATAAAAGCTTTGATTATATAAATCTAAACCTAAGTATACCTTCGAAACAACTCAAAAGTTTATTTGTACGCCGCGCCTTTTATATATACATATATATATATATATATATATATATATATATATATACATATAACAGAGAGAGAGAGAGAGAAAGAATACCATTTATTTTTGGGCCTACAATACAGAAAATAACATAAAATTCAAATATTTAAAGCGTTATGTAGCGTTGAATGCTTTGATTTTTATAAAAAAAGGTACTTTCTTTGTCGAGGTTCGCATATCATAATTTTTCGTCAACAAATCGTGTCTACTCTACTGTACACTTTGTAAATCATGTTAGTTTGTTAATTTCACCGATCTGAGCCATAATACAATAAATAAGTTACCACTTAACCGAAAACGAAATCAATTTCACTTTTAGTTGAACCGAACCTTTTTTAGCATTGCTTTGTTACAAGCAAATAGCGAACGACTAAAAAAATAGTTGTCCGTATATTTACCCATCTTGCAATCAAAATTGTTGATTTTAATGCAAATATTTAATTAAAAAATATACTGTCAATTTAACAAAAAAATATTGTATTTCGTATGTTTCCTTATATCTTGTTAAAATGAAATATTTGTGTAATAGGAGGCGGGAGAAAACTTTGGGCACTATGAGTTTGTCCTAAGTGCCATACGCGTTAAGATATCTAACTTGATTATATAGTTATTAATCTTTGAAAGATTGTATAATGTACGAATGTGTAATTAGCTATATTCATGTATAATCTGTACTCGTAAAATAACTTCGTCAGCATGAGTGCTTAATTATTGTTATTAAAAATTAATAAAGTTGGTCTAGTCTCGTTCATTGCGTGCAAATTATGTGAAAGTTATTGATTTCTTTTTGTTTAAAATGTTATTGCCATTTTTTAAAAAAAGTTGTTCTTTGAAATACTATGGCAACACCGGTATAAATATTCCATTACAATAAAATACCTCTAAAATCGTCGCACAAATAATATTTATACATATTATTGCCATTTAATGTTTTATAGATATAAAATGATTAATATTGTTTTTTATATAAATAATTACAATTAAATTCATAACTTATTGACCCTGAACATCAAAATAACAATATATTAAAAAGTAATTTAGTTATTTATAATTTACTTTAAATGGAAGTTTGTAGGGTTTTAAATTTAATCGTAATTCTTTATAAGCAGATATGAATCTTGCTGTCTAGGATTTTGTAAAATTTACTGTAATTATTTGATATGACAAACAAAGTCGATATTTTAATATATAATGTTATTTAAGATTATTTTTTTATTGTAAACTTATGTTAATTAAAAAAGATTCGTCTGAACGACATAGTCTTGACAAAAATTATTAAAAAAATTTTGACTGACTAAATAGCCTTAGGGTTAAAACCTTCCAATTTAAGATTCATGTTTACCTTAAAAGGATGCATTTTAAACAGAAAGAAATACGACCTTCCATTATAATACCTTAATAGGCCTAGCCAAACTAGCATGATAATCATAACAATCTTATATTATCTTCAATTTAAGAATATGTTAATAAACTATCAAATATATCATTGTTTAGTTTAATGTGATCTCAACTCGTGACTGACTTGAAGAGATATATTTTCTTATACTTTGGCTGTACTAGCAAACATGAATAATACATTTGTATTATAAAAAAGTGTTTAATGCACTAATTTATTCTGTTATAATTAGACGTAGTTTAGGCAATATCAACATATGAATGAAAAAAAATTGCTGTACAGGCAACAAATTATTTATTTATTTATTTATTTATTGGTAACCCAACAGCGTTTTAACAAATTGTTACATACAAATTATCGTTTATAGTCCATAAACGATAACTTATGAGTTATTTTGAAATAAAAAAAAAACAAAAATTGTTTATTTCGTTACATAAAAACATATATTTTGAAATGGTATGGCATGTCATACACTTTTTATAAATGATGTCATAAATTTAATAGCAGTATATAGTTTTTAACAGTTTTGTAATGATGCAATCTCATATATATATATATATACTAGCTGAACCCGCGTCTTCCTCTGCGTTCGTTCTTAGACAAATTGTTTTACAAATAACAAACATACCCGCACTGCCCTTTGAGGAATTTTCTAAAATTTACTTATTTACTTTCTTTTGATAGATTCGATTATGTCAAAAAAAAATTCTGACCAAGTTTTAAACACCATAAAAGATAATTACATACACCATAAAAGACACCATAGTTTGTAAATGTGAAGTTTGAATGTTTTTAACGTGAAATTTGAATTTTTTCAATTAACACCTCCATCAGTCCCTTTGCGGGTGGAATTTCGCAAAATCTGTTCTTAGCAAATTTCAAGTCTCTATGTCTCATGGTTCCAGAGATATTTAGATGAGTCAAAAAATACCTGGATATCTCTTATATATATATATATATATATATATATTTTATAAAAGACTAGATACCTGTTTAATTCAATATGGAATAATGGGTGATTTCCTTATACATTTTCTGCTCCAACAGAAATTTCTGAAAGTAGTTCATATTTTGCTATTATTATTTCACTATTGCCATACCTCATGACAGTAGTGAAATAAATATTGTTTTTTTGTCATTAATAAGTGTTTTATGCTAAATTTTAAGTCAATTTATTAAAAATAATTTCTTAGTCTACCTAAACAGGAAAACTGCTGGCTGAATTTCATTTTGCCTAATAAGTTTCGGCTGCGCGTAAATGAGCTAGTCAAATTATACATATATATATCTATAAATCAGTTAAGTATTGTGGGATAGGTATATCTTGCATAACTACGCCTAATTATACATTGAAAATATTTTTTACCACCAATGCTTGTTATAAATATCCTTTAGTGTAACGAAATTTGCTTTTAAGTTGAATTAGTACAAAAGTATATTTATGTTTCATTGTAAATTTTATTTTATATACATTTTGTATGTCATTTCTAGGAGCAGTAGGTGCAATAAAAGAATGAGCTATTTATCATTTTTTTCAAAAGAAAATTGAATTGAAAGCAACTAATTCAATTTAATGTATTAAGTCATGAGATTTATTATTTTATCACAATTTGCAAATATGATTTGTATTTATTGTACAAATAAAATTTTGCATTGGTTTTATTGTTTTATTTAGACATTTATTTAATTTCCTTTAATAAAGAATGGTAACTTCCAACTTTGAAACATTTGAAATTTATTAATTTTTATTTTACGGGTTAAAGAAAAGAGGGTAGTACTAACTAACAGACACAAAGTGTATGTAACTTGATTTATATAAAATATTGTATTAATGGTTAATACCAAATCATTGTATGCAAGAAAATTAGGATTCCTTTCTGAACTCTTAACTGTTATGGTTAAGAGTCATAAAATAAGTGAACTAAAAATTGCAAATTAAAATGTGTATTTTCTAAAATTCAATATTTCCTTACAATATAATCTCACAAACCTTTAAATATTAAAAATTGATCTCTTAAGCCATTTTCACCACCCATTCCACCTTCTGGAAGCACATATAGCAAACCATCCTCTTGTTTCTTTGGGGAGAACTCCCATAAATTTTTATTACTCTTATCTAACTCATTTAATGCCCAAGCAGTGAGATACTTTGATTTTCCATGTCTGCACAATACAAATATATTGTTTGGATCAGATACATAACTTTTTCCAGGATCTGTCACCACTAATATACCACATATCAGGGCCCAGTGTGCTGTGTGGCCATGTCTTAGACATGGTGCATGGTTGAAATCTGCATCATAACTGATTTTCTGTTCAGGCTATTAATGGTATCTAATATTTCTCTTGTTAACATTGTCACATATTTTTTACCAGTTTCATTCATATGTTTTCAAGTTTTCTAATATGGTGTAGAAGGTTCTCACATAAAGTAAATTATAAGAATTGCAGTGAAAATTTTAGAAAAGACTACTTCCTAATCACATAACAAATCACCTGTGGAACTTAAAATCTGGCATACACAATCTATTTGCAATGTAGATGGTCACAGAGTATAGATTCCCATGTTCCCACTAAGTGGTTGACACCATTAAATGCTAATTATGTATATAAGAACTGTGTGCCACAGTTTCTGGTCTCACTCTTCTGAAATGGCTTAAACATTATTTAAGCAATTTTTATGTATATTTGGTAGGTAACAGAATGTAAAGTAGTTACTTCTCAAAGTATTTCTCACCCTTCTACCCACAACCTACCATGATAAAATACAATTTTAGTAATTTATGACTTCTACACTGATCAATAAATTTATTAGTAACAATACTGATAAATATTGGATGAATAGTCTGCCATTGCATTGGTTTGTAAACAGAGAAGTATTAGATACTTCCTAAAAACAATCAAATTAACACACTTAAAATGGCTAAGGAAAAGACAAAAATAAACCAATTAACGCATTACATGTTATTATAGTTATGAGATCAGTGTTGTCTTTACAACTAGACAGAGCAACATATGTGGTTACACATAAGTGTTCAGACCTTGCCACCACTAACCAGATCTGATAAGCAAAAAGAGTACATGTAAGATTTATAGATTTGAATTTATTTACATTACATTCATAAATTATGTTATTGCATATATATGTATAAAAAAATTTGTGAATGAATACTTTAAAATTAGATTTTTTGTTGAACACTGTACAAAGTATCAAACACAATCTGAAACTAACTAGTTCCCAATTAATAAGATAACATTTTCTCCACATTATCTATATTTGATCATAATTAATTGGATAAAGTGAACAAGAACAAACATTTTATTGGCATGTTATTTAACACAGAAAATGTTTATATACAAAGATTTCTTTAATCCAGTTTTATGTGGTGTTAAAAAATAAAAAAGGATACGCAACAAGAATAATAGAACCGTTTAATAATTCTAGGATAATTTCTTCATTAAATAGTCCACCAGTTTTAACTGAAAGATCAATACCCTGTAATTCAGCTAAGCTGATAGCTTTCTCAGCTAGTTGTGCCATATTATTGCAACTGAACATCTCCCCATTATTACTATAACCTTCCATTTTAGTGATATTCAACAGTTCATCTGGGCTAACTTCCCCATTGAGCAACATAGATAGAGCAACTAATCCACAAGTTGGTCCTATTTGCATAATAGACTCGAAACGTTTGTACTTATACCGAAATGGGGGTTCCTGTAAACATAGGTTATTCTTGGCACACACCTCCCATAGTTCAGGTTCCGTAGTCCATGTACAAACATCAGAATTACTAAAGGACAGAAAACTATTATAAGAATTTGAAGTACGGTGTACACTGGGGGGACAAGGAGCTGGTGGTGGTGGAGGCACTGCTGGAGGTGAGGGTGGAAGCGTACACATTATGACCCAGCAATATAACTAAACTAACTATTTTTAGCCCCAGTTCCATTATTTATGATTTCATATAAAATAGTAGTTTTCCTCAAATGTCAATGTGACAATTGAAAGTAAACCCCACAGACTAAATGAACAACACGTACGAATATAATACCTATTACCTAGTATTTAATAATAATTGATTTTAGGTATAATATATATTGATACAATCATAGACTTAGATTTAATTATATGCTAAATCTATGGTTATAATTATTGATAAACTTATGTAATTATTATTGATTATTAGATGATTTGCGATTATAGTAAATCAAGAAATTTCTTCAATGTAAATAATATTATATTATATCAGCGATACTGTTATGACTAACAAATTGGCTATTGTTATTTAATATACAGATTTATCATATGTTTTTAAACTACTTTATCGCTTTATTATTTGTCATGTTCGTATCAAATCAGTCGGTATTTGTCGATGCCGTTAATTCAAGAAATTGAGATGACCTTTATCACACAAATAAAGATGTTCCCTAATTTATATGATTTGCGTGAAATTTACTCTTACGAAATAATTTACAAAATAAAAAGGCCAAAGTGCAAAAGTGAAATATTAAAGCTAAATTATAATCAAAACTCAGGTAGTTTTTGACGATAGCGTATCACTCATTAAGCGTAATTGTGACTAGCGTATTGTGGATGCGTCAATCTCAAATACGAATAATATATACGATTATAATTTTTTAATATTCATAAAACGTTTGGATTTATGAAATTCTCACAAAGTAATACGAATCATGAACGCAACAAATTGTATTGATCCGGGTGTGGTTTATCATTCATTCATTTACTTTGAATTTTGAATCTCAATCATTCAATCCACTCACTTTTTCATCGCATTGTTCTACGTACGTAAGTTACAACAGTGAAAGTTAATTCAAGTTATTTAAACGACGTAATTATATTGACGGAAAACTGGGAGAGAGCTATCTACTTACAAAACCGGTTTGAGAAAAGAAATTCATCATGTCAGAGCCGCGGAAAAATCATCTCTCTATAGATGGAGGGCAGGTTAAGGGGGACGACCACGTCGCATCTTATAAACCTATCCCAGAAGCTGATACAGGTAATTTAATGAAACAAATGATATTTTGCTTTCCCAAATTTATATTTTCTAATTAAGTTCTTTATAAAAAAAATATTTATGTTTAAATATAATTTTCAATGTACTCATCGTACCTCATACATTTTCTTTACATTAAGGTAAATAATGGATTATGAATATATTACACTTTTTTTATAACGTTATCAGCTGATTGATCCCTGACATAAGAGAATGAGGGCTGTAAACGTCATCGTGTAAACAAGTGTTAAGCGATCAGTTTAAGTAATTATTGAATAAAAACTTATTATATTAAATTTTCTTCTAAATGTTTCATAGTAGCTCTTTTATGGAAATGGTATTATAAATCTCAACTTTTTTTTATTGTAAGACTTTATACACATGGCTTTTTTCTACTTTTTTTCTGTTGGAGTACAACGCCTTCGGCGACCATATTTGGTCGGGTTATAAAGCGCTTTCATTGGATGTATCGTTTAGCGTAACAGCGCCATTTTGTTCTTGTATTGCTGACTGATGCAATGAAAGTTTCATTTGCGTTTTGTGTTTTTTTTTTGTGTAATCATTTTTTTGAAAGTACATTAGAGATTAGAGATACGTACGGCGAACCTTAAAGTTTGAAATACATTTCCAAGATGTTTCTGACATTGATAGCTGCAACACTTATAAATATATAGTGGATTAAATGGAGCACAAGTGATTACAGGAAGTTCTGATCAATGCCAATTGAGAAGTGGGCCAGGGTTTATTATTCCTTTTTCCCTTTGGTTCAATCTCAGATATGCAATATTAAGAAATTTAGAGATAAACATGACTCAAGGTTTTGTTTTCAGCACATGAAATAGAATATATTGAGGCTGATTCTGAATATATGCAATTAAATCAAACTGTAATAATGGAGACGCCTGATGAGTCTGATGATCATTGGGATCATGAAAGTACTGCAAGTATGCTTGCATTGTATTTGGAGAATATTGAGAAGTTTAGAAATCCAAAAATTAGGAAAAAGAATGTATGGGTAGACATAGGGAATGCTGTTAATAAAGGGCCAGATAGTTGTGACAAAAAGTTTAGAAATTTGAAACAGACCTACATAAGATTGTTAAGAAAGAAACAACAAAGCGGTGTAACAACATTCAAGTGGCCATATTTTGATATTTTTGAAGAAATTTATAGTGTAGATGGGGAGTATCAGCTAGAAATTCAGCAGAAAATTAGAGAAGAAACTAGTGATAGGATCAAAGCACTCATAAATAATTCTACATCCAAATTTGAAGATACTCAAGAAAATGGTGGTACCTCAAATGGTCAGACAGAAGAAGTTCGAAGGAGGATGTTAAGAAAACGAAATGCAGAATTTAGAAAAGTAACTTTAGAAATGAGGGATAGGCAAAAAGTAGTAGAAGAAAAGCTAGATAGACTCATAAATACTGTAGAAGAATCAAACAATATTCAAAGGGAGAGAAATAGACTTTTTCAGCAGTTTCTTGATAATTTAAACCACAGTTGAATTGTTATTATTCTTTGAGATTGATTTAAGTGAAATGTTGGACACTTGTCACTTTATAGTACAAAGTTGGTTTTATTACATATTATGATTTTCTAACAATAGATTGAGGTATAAGCATATATATTTTTATGAAAACCTGGGATAAAAATATCCAGAATTATTTTTATTTGAAATTCACAGATAACTTTAAAAGAAAAAGTTAAAATGTAAGCAAGACAGTTATATAATTGCAACAATAGTATATAATAAATGATAAATAATCACAAACAAGTAAAAGGCTTTTTATTAGATAAGCTTTCGAAAAACAAATTTGGCATTTTTATTGATATGCTTTTATTTTTATAATTCATTATTTCATGTTTGACTTATAGTAAGTAAAAGTAAGTAGCAGCCCATTAACGTCCCACTGCTGGGCACAGGCCTCCTCACTCATATAAGAGAGGGTTTTTACAGCATAGACCCACCACTCTGCTCCACTGCAGATTGGCAGGCATAACACACAAGTGTACTTTCTATTCCTTCACTCTCATTGTCTGATGTGACAGGAATCCGAAACGACTGGATAGAGATTAGTTTGGTTTGAGTTATAAAATGTTATATTTTACATTTGATCACAATTTAATTGAAACAAAATGCTGTAATTTTTTTTTGTTAATTCCTACACCTAGCATAAACCCTAACTCATAAATTGAAAGAAACATTTATATCAGTGTTAGTGGGTGGTATTTGATATAAATATTGGTCTAAATATTAACTTTAAATATAATATTAATTTTGTTTTGGTCCAAAAAAATTGAGTATAAGTCAAAAAAATTTTAAACTTGAGTGAACATATAAAACAGTGTTTGTTGTAATTTTGAATAGGATACATAGTATAGGGAGACTGTAAACTATTAGTAGGAATGGGATGAGATATCATCCTTGTATTTGGAATAACTAGTAAATAAATATAATATTTATAAGTGGAAAAACATTGTGATTCTTAAAACAGTTTTTTAGGGTATAAGTAGCTGTGCTTTTGTCAATCAAGTATTGTATAAGTATAGATATAATTTTATACATCTTTCACTCTGTATTGTTTCATTTCAATCAATATTTTAATATTCATTAATGTGAAGGAATAAAACATGGAAGGAATATATGTTTATTATTTATTGAAAATTAAAGAGTCCTATAAAAGCTTAGATAGAGAAATGCAGATTGAAATGAGAAACATGATCTTTTACATTTTTTTGTGACATCCTAACCTTTAAATTTCCCACATTTAAGAAGCTTGTGCTTCCCCAAAACATTGTTTGAATAAAATATTTAAAATATGTGCACTTAAACAATTTTTATTTGTTGTTTTTTTGCCCTTATCCCACTAGGTGGGGTCGGCACAGGGTTTATGCAAGTCATAAATTATGAATGTCTTCATAATACTTTTTTTGCTGTACATAATACTTTAATCTCTGTTTTTTGTATTGCTGACTGGTTAAAGTTTAACTGTGTTTTCATCGGATGGTAAGTGAGGATACAGTTGAAGGTTCCACATGCTAATTTGTTAAGAGATCTGTATCTAGATTAGGAAGCACAATTTCCTAATTTCCAAGTTGGAACTTAAAGTCTGGACCTCAGTTAGCAAAGCAACTCGCACCATTATCCTACCAAGAGTGTAAATTAGGATTTTATTTGTTTTATAAAGAGCAGTCTACATTCCTAGCGATATATATTGTTGGCTTTTTCTTACTTTAATAAAAAGACTTTGTTATGAATATTAATTACAGAGAGGGTTGGTTAACATAACCTATAAAACCCATTGGCTTATTTAATTTTTTATTCCAATTCTGTTTTTATATTCAATAAGATAATCTATATATAAGATATCCAGGTATCTATTGACGCATCACGATATCTCTGGAACCATAAGGCGTAGAGGCTTGAAATTTGGTAGGAATATTCCTTTTGCCGAGTAGAGGTCAGCTAAGACCGGTTTTTGCGAAATTCCATCCGTAAGGGGGGTTGCAGGAGTGATAACTATTGACTCCTCACGATATTTCTGGAACCATAAGGATACTTGAAATTTGGTAGGAATATTCCTTTTGCCGAGTAGAGGTCAGCTAAGAACGCATTTTATGAAATTCCACCCGCAAGGGGGTTTGCGGGGGTATTATACTTATGTTTCTTATTTGTTTTAATGAAAATGCTACTCATAAAACATTCCACACAGACGAAGTCGCGGGTTCAGCCAGTTAATATTTATTTATTTATTTTATTTATTTATTTATTCCAAATACTTACACTACCCTTACAGGAATCCTAATTCGATAGTGTAAATGCCAATTAAACATAACTATGGATTATAACATACAACCCACATTGCTGTACTTGTGAATTCACTCAGGGTGCAATATATATTTGTATTGGCGAAAATGAGGAAATTTTAACTTAATATACACCATACAGGTACACTACTTACAATAATATTAATTAAATGCAAAGTCGAATTCTTGTCTTTGTATTTTCTCTCATTCTTGATTTTTTTTTTTCAAAGAAGACATTTATCGTCTTGATATTCTTAAGTACTTGTTATTATAGATTTTCCCTTTTTATTCATTGCTTGTTTCAAAGTTCAATCATACTAAGCCTATTTGTAGTAGATTTGATGTTTTTTAGTCACACTGATTACACTTATATCAGTTCGTAAACAACAAGTAAGAACAATTTAATTAATTGGTAAAACCTTCAGCACTCTTTGATGGAGTTTTGGAATGCGATATTATTATAAAATGTCGACAAATTTATATGGTTGTACAAGTTATAAAAACATAGAGAACAATATCGAATTACATAATTTATTTCTATCGATATTTGCATTTTTGCATAATATGATTAAAGTAATTTCCGAAGCGAACTTTTGTATTGACAACTTGACAAGAAGTTGTTATTTAGTTAATTCGCAAAATCGGTTACGCAGCACTCGCCAATTCTGTAATAAAGAAAATTTAGACAATAATTCTTACACTATTGCAACATACCCGTAAAGAGTTTTGAACAGCAAGAACATCATTCGACTCTTGTGTCTTCCGGACCTCAATCACACGGTACCAGAGTACAAGTTCCAAATCCGTTTGTCCACAACACGATATCTCAGTAATGTTTAATATCTACAATATTCATCAGCTCCATCAATGCTGAATGCCACAGCTATCCCATTTCTGCGAATAACCAGTACCATAAACTATGCAGTCACGATAAATAGGGTACAGCGCGAAAACGAAACTGTACCATTAATAAAACTCTTCCTAATTGAATGTTAGATGAAACAGCTATTTAATTTTATGAATGTTTAGAAATCATAAATTATGGAATAAATTCAAAAACAAAAAATAACTGCAATGATTGATTTTAAAACTTCGTGCATAAAAGAATGCGGTGCACGAAGTAGCCTGCAGCATCTTGTATGGCTTCTTGGAATTGTACTTTTGTGTCCGTTGGAGAGCTCGTTTTTAGAGTTCCGTTCTTGGATTTGTCCAAAAATATGAATGTAGGTTTTTAAATATTTCGTTAAAAAATAAAATCAATTTTACTGCTATCTGTTTGCATATAAACTAAATTAGTAAATTATTTATGGAAGTTATTTTCTGGAGTAAAAATTATAATTTCAATTCATTTGAGCTTTAAGTGAAAATAACATTACATGGCCAATATAATGTTATTTTCACTTGCGCTTTTCGGAAATTCAGTTATACCCGAGCAATATTTATATTTCTATAATTTTATCACTTTGTAATAGTAGTCTGCATATGCACTTTTTGTTTTATACCATGTTGTTGTTTCCTTTAATTAGAATATTACTCATTTTATGTTGATGGAAATATATTTTTTTACCATGTACCTAGCAATGATAGTAAATAAATAAAATAAAATATAACAAGCATTGGATATGGAGGGGTTTTAGAGCAGTGACCCACCAAGCTGCTCCACTGTGGGTTGACATTCGAGCAATATGCTTAATATGAAATATATATAATAATATGAATAAATATTATTAAATGTATACATACCCATTAGGTCAAGAGTTCATGTGCAGTAGGGCCTTAAGGCGTACGTAAGAAAGTAAAATAAATCTTATCTTTTTTCGCCTTTTTTATTTAAAAGTTTATTATAACCGTAATTATAAAACGTGTTGTCCATAGAATTAAGAATAATGTTTAATTTTGTTTAAGAGAAATATGTACAACATGAAACGAACAATTCATCCAAACAATCCGTATTTGTTTTTATATCAAACTCCCAGAAAATATTCAGAAGATGTCATTGAATAAGTTGAAATCGTTTATTAAAAGAAAATTAATTGAGAAATAGTACTAGTTTGAAGGATTACTTCAGGATAAAAAACGTGGCATGAAATGAATTGCTCTAATATAAATAAAATATTTAAAGTTATATTGAAATGGTGATGAGGAAAAAAGTACACAGAACTAAGTTTGTTTGGGTTCTTCTCAGATCAGGACGCGGAGGAACTCGCGTAACTTTAGAAATATCTAAAGTAGTTTTTCTTTAATATAACCGTCAATTGTATATTTGAAATAATAAAAACAATGTTTGACGATGCAAAAGTGCAGTAAACGCCTAATTGTATAAAACTTATTTAAATTTGTCAGGTTGCAAAGAAAACTTTGCCTGACTAATCTTTTTTGAAATTATAAATAATAAACACATAGTTATCACCGATATACCTAATAAATTAATATAAATCGACTAATAATTTGACCGTATGACAAGGGAATGAATATTTGAATCTCTAATTAGAAACTTGAAGAGGAAGGGTGTGACATAATAAAAGCTATACATTATTGTGATTACCTGTTCAGTATTGAGAAGAAAAGTTCTCACTTTTTTCTTTAATCTTTTGAAAAAATAATGTTCTACGGAATCCAAGCTCTTTGTTAAGACTCGTATATGACCACATTGAGTAAAGGCACATCTTTTTGTTCAACTGAAGTACGAGCGCTGTATTAGTACTCTTTACAAGCCTGTTGTGTTTGAACGTTTTACCACGTACCATTTATGTAAGTAGCCCACTTCATCGTTTATTGAATCCATTTAAAATTACTTGAACATATATTAATAATGTATTTTTTATAATCCATTTCCACGTGTATATAATACTGATACCTATTTCAATTTTTATTAATTTTCTTGTATATGTAATGTAAATTATTCTGAATTCCTGTGAATTACAACATTACTGATGTTTTCCTATTGCATAACCCCTTGTACTTGGTAAAGAATCCTTATGACATATTATTCGAGCTGGAATCTCATGTGGGATACGCAATATTTTCAAAACTTTTTTAATTGTTGGACATTTACAATCTTCTGAACTCCCTCAAGTTTTTTATTTATTCTCATAACTCATTAAGCATTCCCTAATGAAATTCATGTGGCATGTAGTATATAAATAACGTATTTATCACAAAAGAGTATGACAAAAAATGAAATGATGATGATGATAAATTGTAGATATTTGAAGTTGTTTTATTAAATTTTACGCTACTAAGAGTTGATATTTCTTATACACTAGTAAATTGTTTTATAATTGTTATAATTGACAAATTAATTAAAAGTTATATCTTAATGACTCAGATAAAAAGCTTAAAACCTACAATATTTTAGTTCTAAAACGTCGATAATTACAATTCATCCAAGGGATCCAACACATAAATAATCAGTCTGAGAAGCGTCATCTTCTTTTTGTAGTCTCCATTTATCAACTTAAGGATTGTATCGAATGACGTGTGGAGTTCTCATAATTTTCATTAGTTCCGAGAATTTCTGTCCTAAATCCATATGAATTGTCCATAAATACTCATAATCAATATACCATAAATACTCATAACTCATTAAGCATTCATCAAAATATTATTTGTTTAAGTAGGGTTAACGATCTGTTTTGTATTATCAAGTAGGTTTGTGGCTAATCTGCCAAGGTCTGAAGGTTGATTCTACCGAAAATATACTATACATACTCATTTTTTTTGATGACATAGGTAGGATATTTCATTTATTCGGACTTCTGCAAAATGTATTTTCTTTGGTGGCTAAATACTTTAACAGATGTATAGTCGTTAAAGGCTATTACAGCAATGATTAGACAATTAGTTAAATGTGCTAATGGCTATTGTATTGATCTATCATCTATTGGCGTTGTAGCAAGCGGCTAAATTTGTTTATTCTTCCATTCGGACTAAAATATTACATTTTGTTTTAAATACGGATTTTTTAGATACCAAAATACGGTTCCTTTAACGTTTAAGTGAATGACTTCTACAGACAGGATCTGTGAAACTGCAATTGTGTAGGAAAATGTATTGATTGGGATAGCGGTAAAATAAAACGTTGATGTACATTCAATACGTTAAAATGAACTTCAATTTTGTAAAAAATGGTATGTACCTAGTAATACTGTTAACAAAGTAATAATCTGATATTTTATAAGTCGGTTTCGCCTCTAGAAATATGGGAAGGTACACTGAAGATTATGAAATATAAGTCTATCAAGAATATTCTGGTAAATAATGCATATTATAACGTTGAATAATATTTAAAAGATAAAAATGTATGGACTCGATTTCCGTTGCACATGTAAGGTCACAATGTATACGCTATGTACACTTATAAAAACTACAATATGTTAAAAATATATGTATCGAAGTATTTTGGGTGCCCTTAAGTACCTTGATGTCCTCGTTCAATCAAATTGCTATATTCAAATGTCCATATTTTCTGTTATCAAAACATAATCCATGCACATTAACAGTACAGTATATTTATTCCTTGCTGTTGTATTTATTCGTATTTATTCGTATGCATTCATATAATATCAAGTAATAAATCTACTTAAATAAAAGCCTGCAGAAAATAACTACGATTTTATATATATGTATTATATAAAATCGTAGTTATTTTATATGTATTATACATTGATATTAAAATTTCCTGTTTTACTTCTAAAGTAAATTTGTATTTAAAGAATATTAATATTTCCTACGTAAGCTATAATGGAAACGTTTATAATTGTTTGTCTTGTAACTTTTGTTTAGATTTCCGGACATCGAAGACAAGTCTGCACAAATCCAAGGAAAAACTGTCACCCGACGGTGCAGAAGAAAAGCTCCTGCAGAAAGAAGACGAGGTCAAAATTGTCACACGTGTTGATATGGTGGACGCTAAATATGCTGTCGGAGATCACAGGAATGGAGATGCTAAGATTGAACTCGACGCTAATAAACGGGTAAAAAGTTAATTGTATTTTTTATAATATATGTATTAATTTTCCTATTAAATTTATTTCCTGTTATTTTGCAATGTTTCCTCACAATCGCGCGATGTGTTGTCCAAAGTGATAGCACGAAAATGTGATTAGTAGTAATAAAAAAATATATTTTTGTAATCAAATATTTATACCCAAAGAAAACCATACCGGAGACTTAATTTTTTGTTAAATCTACTGTGGAAAATCCATTATCATCACACTTTTCTTTGATAAGAACCTCATGGTTGGATTTGTTTTCTGGTTCGCTTGAAAGTTTAAAGGTCAGCTGATAGTACTCGAGGATTTAGTTAATATTAGCTGTTATCTGTAATGTTACCAGAATAATTCTTTTTTCAGTTAAAAGTAGCTGAAGTTACTCCTTATAACATCAGCTATTGGCCAATAAAGTCCCGTCAAAATCGGTCCAGCCGTTTCAGACATGAATGACAGAACATACATTAAGATTAAGGGATTTAGAAAAATTTATTTTTTGACCAAAGTATGTATTTTGTGACTGCCTCAATGATCTAGTGTTTGGCTACAAAGGTGAGGTCCAGGGTTCGAGTTCCAGATAGTGTAAATTCAAAATGTATAGTTTTCTATTAACATTTTCTCAATATATATCGCAAATAATATCGCAAGTTAGGAAGTTGGTCTCCACCCCCGTGCCTCAGGGAGAACGTTAAGTCGTCGGTCCTGCGCCTAATCTCTCTCCCGTCGTGACGTATTTCCGTCACATCACATTGTGAGTGTGAAGGAATAGAGAGTGCGCTTGTGTACTATGCCTGCCAACCCGCAGTGGAGCAGCATGGCGGGTCTATGCTCTAAAAACTCTCACTCCTATCAAGGAAGGAGTTCTGTGCCCAGAAGTGGGATGTTGATGGGCTGCAACTTACCTTGGTTTTATTTATTACAGCAGTTCACTGGACTCACTAAAGAGGAGCTGATGAAATACGCAGAGGACCCGTTCTGGGTTCGTCTGCGCTGGTTTATGTTCATCCTGTTCTGGGCACTGTGGCTGTGCATGCTTGCGGGTGCTATAATAATCATAGTTCGCACACCCAAATGCCCTCCACCACCACCTCGCACATGGTATGCTATTTTAGATAATCTACTAATTTAAAACATTAACCTGTTAACTAAATGAATTTTGTAATTCTAGCGCGATTTATTTCCTTATTTAAGGACTACAAAAAACAACTAAAACAGAATATTCAACAAATATGACAAAAAATATAGACCCCTAATCCAGTTTTGATTATATATAAAAAATTACATTTGTTAATTAGTATCAAATAGGTTTCTTGTTTGTATCTTTTTGTTAGGACGAACCTACCGATGGTAGACTTATTTATTCGTTTATTTAAGGACACTAACAATATACATACATAACATTCAAAATATGAAGTAACATAAACTGGGACACATTTACTTATACATATATCAATTATAATTGAATATAACATTTGCTTTGACTTATTGCCAATGACTTCAAATTATTTTCATTTTGGTTTTATTAGGAATGAGAAGGGACCATTAGTAGACATGGCTACTGTAAAGGATTATGTTCAGGATGACCAAGAGCTTAAATTTATGGGAGATTCTAAGGTTTCTGGTATATTTGCTTCACCCTGTGAGGATGCTTATGAAGTGCTTGAGGAGCCCTCCAGTTGCCTTGAGAAATTCAAAGAATTTGCAAAGAAAGCGAAGGAGTATGGCATTCAGTAAGTATTTTCTTCAATTCCTACTAGTAGATCATATTTTTCCTATTATATTATCTTGTTAAAATTTTCATTTGATAGTAACAAATTTTTATTACTTAAGTTCAAATATGTATTTTAAACAAGTGAATAGTTCTACTGAAATAAGTATGTCCTAGATGGTGTAGATAGTTACTACATTTTTCCTATAATATTAAAAACAAAACAATTTCACCAAATTTATACATAAGTCAGTCTCATATTGAGATTAGCAATCTGCTAGATAGTTGTTGTCCTTGTTATTTGATCTTAGTATCCAATATTTTGATCCCTCTTTTAAAATCAAATGCAATAGATGCAAAGTTTTGTTTTATTATATTAGATTATTTTGGATATCAAATATACACAAAAAATTGTTATTATGACATGAGATTTTACAGTGAAAATATTAACAATTTCATTTTTTAGTAACTCTAATCTACAGATGTAATGTGATATTTAGAAAGAGACCATATTTATTTATATTAATATTACAGAGTGATCGTTGATTTAACTGCTAACTATGTCGCAAAGTCGCACACCTGGTTCCAGCTTAGTGAGAACAAATCTTCAGAATATAGTGATTATTTCATCTGGCAACCTATAACAGAATATGATTCAAATGTCAATCCCGGCGAACCTAACAATGCCAAGCCTCCGAATGAATGGGTACGACTACTTTTATTTATAGATAGATATATAAATATTGCACACCAAAAAAAAAACAATTATAACAAATTTTATACAATAGTATATGGACCGCAGTATATATAGGACTGGCGAGTAAACTTAGTTCCGCTGCATTCGCTGTTAGAAAAGTTAGACAATACACTGATGTTGAAACTGCCAAAATGGTGTTTTTACTTCCATAGCACTTTGTCTTACGGCATACTGTTATGGGGTGTAAGGCGGCGGACGTTGGAACCATATTTATTTTGCAAAAAAGAGCGATACGTGCCATATATCAATTGGGATCTCGCATTTCCTTTTGAGAAAAATTCAAGGAAATATGAATTCTCACCGTACCGTCGTTATTTATTAAATAATATCTTGTATATCCGTGATAAATTCACTTATACAGCAAAAAAAGTGAAAGACGCAATTTTAACTCTAGAAATAAAAACAAACTGGTAATCCCATATTTTAGAGTGAAGAAGGTTCAGAAATCATTTGTCGGATTGAGCATACGCATTTTTAATAAGATACCGCAAACAGTTTTAGATTTGCATCCACATAATTTTGAGAAATATGTCAAAAACATCTTTATACTAAAAACATATTGTAGTGTTGAAGATTATTTAAGCGATAAAAACATTTGGACTTGATTCCATTTGCTCACAGAAGCAATGTGTAATATATACACATTGTAACATACAAAACTATGTTTAAAAGAGTAACCGTTGAGTTTCTTGCCGGTTTCTTCTCACCGGATTCAACTTTAGGAACTAGTGGTAGATTTGTTACCAACGAACAGACTACTCACGATTCAAAAGTGCTTTTTGAATAAAGAATACTTTGATTTAATTTGATATACAAAGCATTGATTTCCATCTGCTAATATTATAACATAAAGGGTTTCTGGAAGAAATCTCTTTTTAGAGATAAGTCATCCTATGTATATAAGCTTTCTGTTTGTTTTTTGTTTCCCATTATCTTTGGTACATAAATAAATAAATAAATTATAATGAAATATGTATATACACTTTTCAGGTTTCAAAATCGGGTGGTTCTGCTTGGGCTCTTAGCGAGAAGCGTAACGAGTTTTACCTCAATCATATTGCAAAAGATCAACCTGACTTGAACTTCAGGAATGTGAAGGTGGTCAAACATTTTGACAATGTTATTAAGATATTCATGCAAGCTGGTGCTGCCGGAATCAGGTAAGAAGTTTTCGTTAAAACTATTTTGGCCTCTATCACAGAAACTGAATTTTAGACAATTATAATTAGATTATCTTCCTCCATATCCAACCCAGGTCATCTTATTTTTTTAAAAGTCAGTTTCTTTTGGGAGTACAGTAATAATTTATGTGAACGTTCAAGAGTTTCTATGCTTCATTCATTCGCTTATTCATTAAGTCGTTCACTTACCTGTTCAGTCAACCGTTCACTCTTTCGTTCACTAAATGTAACATTGTAAGTACCAAGTGCCAGCAGCGAGACCTTGTACAAATTTTTCCAAATGTAATTAAAATGCTATTTCATTTTTTCATTCCAGTTCAAGTGTTTCATTAAACTTGTAGTGAATTACATTTTATGTTACTACAGTTTATGCAAATACGAAATAAATTTATTTTGCAAAAATTGTACAGCGTCATCTACTGAAAGCACATGTAAAGTTTTTTTTCTATAAAATATAAACTTCACAAACTCTATTATTTTAACATACAAAAGATAAGAGAATGGTTGTCAGGATTTTCCTTAACAATGAACATAGTAACGTTTTTGTGATATTCTATGTAATGAGTTTAAGAAGTGTGTGCTGGATTGGTATTGATACTTTTGAAAGTCACAATGGGGCAATTGTAATTACTCGTTTCTCTTGCTCACGTCATCGGTTCGATTCCCAGTAGGTCAAATTTAGAAAATTGCATTAACTTTTTTGTCAAAGTCCAGACTGGTTGGTGGCTTTGGCTGTGACTAGTAACATCCTACCAGTAAAGACGTGCCGCCAGGCAATAAAATTGCGTTGCGGTACTATGCCGTGTAGAAAATTCAACTGGCAAATTACCTGTTACCATGTTAGCGCGTTTCTTATATTATATCATACCAGCTAGTAAGCATTAACTGTCAGTAATAAAAACTATTTACTTTTGTTCACAGATTACGAAACGCGAGATATTTATTGGTGAACAGTTCCTTCCCGAAAGATGATCAGAAGACTGGAACAGGCAGTGTGCCAGGTGCTGATCACACCCAGCCTGAGTTCTGGCAACGTAAGGGCATGCGTGACCAGCCTGAGCTTGATGATCTCCTGGCACATTGGTCCAACCTCGTTGCATCAGGCACAGGTAATATAAACCAAAAGACCATATACAGCATAAAGCATATTTAAAAAAACTGAATAGAACTTAAAAAAGAAGAAGTAATTTATGACAATAACCTTTGGTTATATTTTATAAAAAGTCAAGTATAAAACTCTGATTTGTAAGATAGTGCCTCAAAGAAAAATTATTCACAACTATACCTTTGCCTTAATACTTTTTATTAAATGCCTTTTGTAGTAATGAAGGAGGCTGCTTTGAGACAGGAGTGGGACATTAATAAGCGGTTACTTACCTTTGTAAATTTAAATATGCATGTGTAGAAGAAATTAAAAGTGCGAGCGTACAAAGTACACAACTAATTAGCATAAAAAAACCCTCCACATCTTCGTGACGCTAACCACGAGTTTCATCTGTATAATTTACCCTCATGCTCCTAAAGAAGTTTCATTTCAAAAATTTTTGTTTCAAGATATGTACGATATATAATACAAGATATGTATGATATATAACACGAATGTAAAATTTTGGCCAGAGTGTAATTGTAGGTTGTTGTAATAATTTATTTTTAACACCCACTGTACCTTGGTAAATACGAGTGGAGGGGGCACAAGCAAAGCACAAAGAGAACCACCGAACATAAACTCTGTATAATGCTTCCTAACGCATTTTGTCCCACGTTAAATCTTCTGAATTTAAGTGTCTGTCCCTTTTTACCGACACTTTTGAATTCGAATGTTTTTTTTCAGTTGAAACAGCATTCACAATAGCCGAAGAGGAACGTCCAGAGTATTTTGTAGGCAAACACAATACTACCTACCTTCGGCCAGCTTCAGCTGCGCCAGTTCCTCTGGTAGATCCCAATGCAGCTGTCAAGATAATCAAAGACCGGGTTCAAAGGTGGCCGGCAGTACAGGTACTGAAATTTCAGCCACATCCGCCATTCTTAAATAAAGACTAATAGATTCCTGCAGTATCAGTGTAAAAAAACTATTTTTGAGGGATTTAAGTTTCATACATATCTTTACATAAATAATTCGTCTTTTATATATAATCTTTAAAATTTTATGGTGTTGTCTCCTTTGAGGTTGTAGAAATTTGTTCAGAGAGACATATGCACAGATACATATACAGAACCTGTGACAGCAGTAGAACTTTAACAGGCTTCACTTACCTTTATACTAATAAAGGGGATGACTTTTTTAAGGCCTACTAGCCTTTGTGTACATAAATTAGATACTTAGTATGGTGATGGAAATGCTGCTTACATAGTTATATATAATGCCTCGGTTATACATATAGTACTAGTTCTATGCAGATGAGGTCTGTCAAATTTGTATGTTATATAAAGTTATGAAATTATATTTTGGTTACAGTTAATAGTAAACGATGGTCAGGATGAGGAACTGGCAGCATTCTCAATGCTATTGCCTGCTGCTCCAGTTTTACAATTGGAGCAACTGAAGGATCAAAACGATTCAAATGCAAAGGTAAGTTTAAGATAAAAAGTACAACTAAGAATTTTTCAATTCAATAAGCTATGATGGTCTTCGCTGGCTCATTGGTGTAAGTAGATATTCTCTCCAATAGCTAAAGGTCCTAAACTATGTTGTGGCTTGCAGCTGTGAACATTTATGAAATTGTATTTTCTGATTAGATTTGACTCTGTATTTGATAGCGGCTTCGGTCGTGGCTAGTCACCACAATACGTTCCTGTACGATACTGTGTAGAAACGATAAGAGGGAAATTACTTCTTAACAGATTAGTTAAGTTTCATCTTAGACTCTCATCATTAAAATCAAGCACTAATCTGTCAGCAATAAAAAAAGCATCCTTACAAAAGGTTGCCTTCAAGAGATTGGTTATTACATAAAATCGATTAGAACTTTTATTTCTTCTATGTGTATCTATGACTAGCAATAGTCCTCGGTTTCACCCTCGTAGTTACCGATCTTGTGAATGGAAAATATACTAAATAGGACCATAGATTTATTTTTTGTTAACATTAAAGTTTTACAGACAGATATACAAATATGTGTACTGAATATTCCAGAAGAACTGTGTTAACGAATAAAAACAGTCATTCTGGAATACATAAAGTCTTTTCGGTCTGTATGTTTGTATGACGATATGTGAATAAAATGGTACATTGCAAACATAATGAATAAGGTGAATAAGGCCATCGCTGTACTTATATTGTAAAATTATTCTGTTTAGACCGACATTTTAAATTGTGGTTTTAATAATTTAGAAAGTATTTTACAGGTATTCAAAGTCTTTAATCAATTATAATTTAATAGCTTAAGGATTAATTATAGAGCT
The DNA here is from genome assembly GCA_015832385.1 of Elymnias hypermnestra. Classification (NCBI taxonomy): domain Eukaryota; kingdom Metazoa; phylum Arthropoda; class Insecta; order Lepidoptera; family Nymphalidae; genus Elymnias; species Elymnias hypermnestra. The sequence goes on along the minus strand of JACTOM010000019.1, from coordinate 1,185,523 downwards.
ATGAATAACATGATTTGATTATTGTTGGCACTTTTATTAACTTTTAAAATGTAAAAAAGTACTTATACTCGTTTAACTACATTATTTGGACATATGGTTTCGTGGATTTTTTTGTAGATATTAATATATTATATAATATTGTAGATTTTTTTTTATCAATATCAATAGTTTCCGCAGCGCACGTGATGACAGATTTTTTTATGAAACTTATATAGCTATATATAGAAAGCTGCTAAGCTTTCTAAATTTTTGCAATCGATCCATTAGTTTTTGTGTGAAAACATACATACAAAAACACAAATGTTTCCTTTTTATAATATTAGTTTAGAAATACAAAATATTGTTTCAGAGTGAGATTCTCTCTCACCTTGTCACTCTGCGTGAAAACGCGATTATCCAGCACGGACAGTACGCAATAGAGGCAGTGCTTGCACGCAATTCCTCTCAAAGCGTGATCGCCTGTGCCAGGTTAGTACAATTTAATATTGCTCCAAGGCCTTAAACATAGCTGATCTGAAGCGAGAGATTTGAAATCACTCATATTTAAGTTTTTAAACAACAAATTGCTGATTTACAAGATGGTCATTAAGCCTATAGGACCATATGGACTATAACTACGGTGTAGTTCTATACAAAAAAAATTACGCTCTATATCTGAAGCTCCTTAGTTTGTTACCATCAGTGAAATACGTAACCATCTACTCGTACAAATGAACACAGTCAAAGAAGAAATCAGCCAGTATTCCAAAAACTCTCAACAAAGACTGGAAGCAAATAGGAACAGCCTAGCACTAATGTTGAAAATACAGGACTATCCTAGACGCCTCAAAAGGCACGACATCCTGAGACTATAAGAGAGAAGACACTTCTCATTGCACTCTACACCGATTTTAATAAGAGTGTCTGTAACGGAGAAGACACTTACATGGAGAATTACGTACAACACAGTCTTTTATAGTCTATGGACTGATTGCAGATAATCAATAGGAAAAATAAATGAGTTTTAATTCAATAACTTGCATATTAGAAGAGTTACTATTTCATATTTTTTGGAATTAAAACCAGAATATTCTGTATTCAAATAGGTAGGGTTTTCGAACCCCTATTTAATCGTCAGTAGTCTATCCATTGGTAATAAATCTATCAAGTTCTGAGATGAAACCGACAAGAAACTTAGCGGTTACTCTTTTAAAGAAAGTGTTGTATGTTACAATGTGTTTACTTTGCATCCGTGTGCAATTGGAATGAAGTTTAAACATTTATTGAAATAATCTTCAACATTGTAGTATACTTTTTGTAAAACTATGTTTTTGATGTATTTCTTAATATTATTAAAACTAATTGCGGTATCAAATTAAAAATTTGTATGATCAAACCAAAAAATAATTTTTGAACCTTTTTTCGCTGTATAAGTGAATATTATTACTAATATAAAGAAACCTTTTCCCGTATTTTTACTTTAATTAAAAGCGCAAATTGTTTAAATATATTGTTTTTTAGCCCAAATAGTTAACACGAAAACATTTGCATTCCAATTATTAGCAAGATTTGTTTTAGTCTGCTGTTATTTTTCTCACTCGAAAAAAACGCGGTACTACAGTAAGAAAAGAGTGAGACGAATGTATGTTTTCGTTAATTTGTTCGGCCGCAATGAGCGGAATTGCAAAGGTTGCATATTTTCATACAAATGGATTGGGTACTTTTGGTACCCCCGTTCGCATCACGCGTAATTTTTTGATACTTTGGGCGGGAAAGTTTAATTTGTTTATGGATTTGCAGGTGGAAAGCTCACCACAACGGGTACTTAGCTGTGTATAATCCCGGTGTGGAGGACTTGGCGGTGGATTTGACTAAAGTGCAGTCACTGCCGACAACGCTCACAATTTATCGTGTTTCAAGCTCTAAGAGCAAGTAAGTAATTCATAATAATTTGAAGCATTGATAACCCATTAGACACGTGACATTAGAGTCACAAGCTTGAATCCTGGGCAAGCATTATCAAGTTCTCCTAGTGTACAATTGTTCAAAATAATGGTTATTGTGCTTCCCAATGAAGATAACATAGTGAGTGAACCTACACATTATAGAACAATGTTGATTTATATGTTCCTACCAACGCATTTTGGAGTAGCGTAGGTCTATGCCTGTGCCTATAAGTGGGTTGTTAATATTGATGTGGTACTTTACTTTTTGAAGTAAATCTTCTTTAAGCGCATGAGGGTAAATTTTTGACGAATGAAAAGCGTGATTAGTGTCACGAAGAGGTGCAGCGTTTTTTATATTAATTCATTTGAAGTTTAGGTAGTTTTAATATTTAAAAAATAACATGTGGCATTTTTGCCAATCTGCATTTAATACTTTCATATACTATTTTTCATAAAATATAAATATTTCATAAATTCTATTTTCTAAATTTTAAATCAAAAACAAATTTTAATGAATAATTTCTTATATTGACAAAAAACACACAGCATTTTTATTTACAATTCGCCTTTTGAGATTTCAATAAATTATTTGTATTAATTTTAGACTCTTTAATATTTTAATGACAACCCTCCTTCTAAGGCTCGGTAATCTAAAGGTTTAGATTTGTATAAGTATAAACATATTTAAAAATTACTTTGCCGAAGAAGTTTAACTTCTGACATGTGTACAAAAGTGTACGCACGCACTTTTAATTTTTTTTAAACTTTAACCCTTAAGAGTGCGTACCGTCGATATATGGTCGCTATATGAAGTGTACAAAGTACGTAGCTTGATATAATTTGAGTAGTTTTGTCCTTTATACACAATAAAAAGACTTAAGAATGCCCATCTACATTTAACAAAACTAATGAAGGTTATGTGCACATTTAATTAATAAGGTATTTTTTTCAAAAGTCCTGTAATTTATGCATCATATGCAAAAATTGACTGCCTCATTGGTCTAGTGGTTAGCATATTCGACTACAGACATGAGGTCTTTGGTTCGAGTCCCGGGTCGGCCAATTCAAATATCAATATTGAGTTCACTATTAAGATTTTCTGAATATTTGCCCGAAGTTGGGAAGTTGGCGGTGTGCTCCACCCCTGTGCCTCGGAGCACGAGGTTTTGGTTAGATTGATTGAAGGAATAGAGAGTGCACTTGTGTACTATGCCTGCCAATCCTCACAGAAGCAGCGTGGTGGGTCTTTGCTCTAAAAAACCCTCTCTCCTATAAGTGAGGAGGCCTATGCCCAGCAGTAGGAAGTTAATGGGCCGCTACTTACCTTATGCAAAAATCACGTCAGGACCGAAAGGGTTAATATTTAATATGAGTTACGTACTTTATTGCGCTTTCTGTAAGTGATGAAAAAGTTTAAGATAGTATCGCGTTGAGACAGCCTTTGCGTCTACAGGTGTAAGTTCTAAGTTTGCTCGCAAAAATACTAGGCTGGATTTTTTAATTTGATTTTATTAACAAAAATGTCAATGGCCGGGATGCACTAATCATTAGGTGAAACCTTATGCTCGTATGAAATTATGTGCGCTCAGTGGATTCAGGAATCCAATTGTCAATCTAAACTAACAATCAAAAAGACAATAAAGAACTTGTTCCCATTTCCAAAGGATCGCGAGCTTTTATATAAAAAAAAACCTTTTTGTTTCAGTTACACCACTAACACTGAGATCAATAGTGACAACGTGTTAGTGCCTGCGAAGGCTACGGTGATTCTATCGTACCAGCCAAAGACAGCGACAGAACAATAATAGTCTTGAAAATTTTACGTAATGTGTGTGTTTGAATGCTTCCGCCGATATATTAATGCGGTTTGTTGATAATTTTTCTTTGCATTTTGATAATGATTTGAATATACTTATTTCAGCAATTTTTTGTAGTTTTATTTTACTTTGTGCATTTCATACTAAACAGGTGACAACCATTTTAAAAATAGGTAGAAAATGAACAAACTCGGGAATACATTGCCAACTATTAATTTAAATGAGTAAACTTTGGGAACAAATTGCCTTAACAAACATTGGTAAAGTTAGAGGAGCAAACTTTGACTAACACATTGCCAGACTTAAGCAAAATACATTGACACAGCTAAATATGACTTAACATATCGCTCGTCCGGAGGCCTCGAGCCGACCGCGCTCTGATCCAACGCTGGAATGGATGGATGGAGGAATCTCTCTTGAGAGCATTTTAGGTGCGATGCTCTCTAGTGAGAGATATTGGGCGGGAATAGCCCTCTTCTGTGACGGAGGTGGGGTGCAAGGCAACGCCTGTTTGCGTAAGTCTTCTCGCTTTCGTGATTCCTCAGTCGGATTCTTCGGGATACTATGAATGCTAAAGTTGATCCCCTGGTGCTTCATTCACGGATGATGAGGGTTCCGCTGTATGGCGAGGCCTTCTTGGTCGCCGAGTCCCACGCTCCTGACTCATGGGTTGGGGCATGTGTATAAAAGCAATTCCCAGCGAAAAAAAATTTGTTGCTACAGCGAAATGAGCAAACTTGGTTAACACTAAATATTTGAGTAACTTTGGTTAACACTTTGGCCAATATTAACTTCGGTTAATCATTGTCATAGTTAATTGAGCAAACTTTGGGAACCACATTGCCTTACAGAGCCAACTTTTCAAACATTTTGCTATAGTCAAATGAGCAAACTGGTTTACACATTGTCATATTAGCGAACTTTGGCCCTAAAATACATAGTTAAATGAGTAAATTTTGGCAACAAATTGCCTTAGCTAAAAAAGCAATCTTTGACCAACACATTGGTAAATGAGCTAACTGAGCTATGGCACGTAAGCTTCTACGGTTATATCTTCTGTATGCAGTTGGGATGTACTCCTTTCAAAATATACTCCGCATACCCTAAGTCAACGTTAGAAAGGAATACTTAAAATTTTTTCGTCCGTATGTTTGTTTACTACTTTTAAGAACTTTGTGAGAAACAAGGAAAATGAAACAACCATAATAAAAAAAATCAGTATATTAAAAATCTAGTAACCTTCTGCTCTGTTACCATTTCGAAAGCATATTTGTACGAACATATGTGAAAATAGTTTTAGCGATATTTTATAAGGACTTTAGTATAATTGCACGATTAAAAGAAATGAGTATAAAAAAATAATAGTCTTAGAACTGTTTTTAAGGAGAGATTGTAGACAGTGGGTATATGTTTAGATTAAAAAGTTAAATTTCAAATGAATATGCATGTATTAGCAACTATATATAAATTAATTCCATTTGCCAAGTAATTTATTTTGCAATTGTTAAACTATTTATGAAAGTAAGTACAATATATTAATGACTTGTTACTCAAAATTGTTTTATTTTTAAAGTGGATATTATAATACCGTTTATAATTAATGTCAAAAGAGAATGAGAAAAGAACCAGCAGCCACCTTGAATTTTGCCCTCGACATTTGCAATAAAGTGTCAACTAAAACATTAATGTTTTTATATATAATATGAACATTATTCTACCTAAAACAAGGTTGGGTAAAATCATAATACCATATACATACGTAAGTCGTGGACAAGACGTAGAATGTCCAAATGGAATGGTCGTCAATCAGTGGTCTATTATTGCATTCTCATCGCGCCATAAAAGTAATACATTAATAAAAAATTAACACTATTTGTAGAATAATGTTTTAATGTGTAAAATGAATATTATTCATAAATAAAGTCGTGCAAAAGATGAAGATTGCAAATAGTATGTAAAGAAGAAATGAACACTATTTGAAGAATAATGTTGTAAAATGAACATTATTCTTCTACTAAAATGGGTACAATGCAATCAATTTTATATATTCTAGACTGATATTTTTAAATACACAAAAGGTACAAACGTCCAGATGTAAAACAATATACTTATAAACCGTATTGCCTAGCAAAAAAATTAACATTACTTGTTAATGTTTAATATGTAAAATGAACATTATTCTACATCAAACAGGGGTGGATAAAATTTATCGTGAGTAATATCTAAATATAGAAGTAGTCTTGTCTCCCAAGCCCTGATATATATACATATAGTGTTCTGAATTTCCAAATGTTATATGAAAACAGTACGGCAAAGCATATTTCAAAAGAAAAATGAACAATATTTGTAAAATAATGTTCATATAAGTAAAATGATCATTATTCTAACTCAAACAGTGATGAGATCACAAAATGCAGAATTTTACATATGGAAAACAAACAATACGGTTAAACATATTCCAAGGAGAAAAACTGATCATTATTCTATTTCAAATAAAGGTGGGTAAAATTCATCGTGAGTAGTATCTAACGGAGGCAGTCTTAAGTCCTCCAGACCATGACATATATACGTATAGTCGTGAACAAAATGTAGAAGAGTCCAGATGGTGTAGGAAAATAATACGGCTAAACATACTCTAAGGATCAGACTTTCATATGTATACATTATGACAAATATTACTTCAAGAATGTTTTTAAAAATGTCTTCTTCCTAAAGAAAATTAAAGAGTATTGTAGAGAACTCCAACTGCTTATAAAATTATAAGTAAGATTTAAGTTCTCTTTAGACAATTTCTCCATTTTTAATTTGGAGGATTTGGACTGATAATGTCGTAGAAGCATTTCACGAGATAAAATAGAGCGCAAGTGAATAAGATTTGTACGAAAGCGTCGAAATAGAAATTTGTAGTGGTCGTGACAATTTGTGTCGATTTAGGTATTCTGTCCATTTAAGTAAAATTATTGCTACATAAGGAATGTTCTTAGTTATATTTAGTGAGAAAATGTAATTTTATTTCTATATTATATTGGGATTGAAGGATTTTCAGTTCGTTTTGAGATAATTATCGTCGATCATATCGAATTTATTTAATATTTTAATTTTACGGCATCTGCTTATTCAATAGAGATACAATAATTTATGGACAAATAATTTCCAATTATATTGATTTCTGAGCTGTGGTATTTGGGGCAGGATTTTCAATTCTTTTTGGGGTTAATGGGTCTACTAAAGTTATCTCCTTTTGGGTGGTGGTTTGGGTTTGTTGAATTGGAAGCTGGCGCACTTGGGAATGTGTCTTTCTGCAGCGCCCTGGTTGAAGCGACGCTTGCAGTGCGGACACTGTACGTAGTCCGGGTTCTCGGATGGCGGAGGAGGTGGTAGATCACTGAGTTTTCCTGGAATATATTAAAAAAAGGGCCATGGAAGCTGTGATGTTAATTAATTAATACTCAACAAACATTACATTAAACTTATTCGTGCTTATTGTATTAACACGCCATCGTTGTACGGCCCAGGGGGGGGGGGGGATTGTCTGTATAAAGAGTCTCAATTAACAGACATCTAGTTATAGAGGAATGACAAAGACATAATAGTGGCATGGTGGTGAGAAGTATTGATTCTCGTTCAGAAATTTGACTTGCTTGTTTGTTCCAATCAACATTTTAGTGAAAGAAAATATCTTGAAGAAAATTGCATATGAATAGTTCTTGGGTATATATAGCCTGCTAACTCGCAAAGAAGCAGTTCGGTGGTTTTATGCTCTAACAACCCCTTCTCCTTCTATGGTTGAGGAGGTCTGGTCGTGGGACGTTAATAGGCTACTTATTTTTATTTATTTATGTATCTTTATTGCACACATCCTTAAATAATACAAGTTTGAAAAATACATTATACAGATTAACAATTTAGCACGAAAGTGTGCAAAGGCGGCCTTATTGCTGTAAGCAATCTCTTACAGGCAACCCTTGGCGAAGGGAATTTATTAAATGGAACGCGGGGAATTGCGCAAAATTGATATCATATAAATTAAAAATTCTTATTCAGAATTTTATATTATTAGCATATAGTTAAACTAGAGGCATACACTGGATGTATCTTCGTCTGCTTAAACTCTGGTAATTTAAGACAAATATACATATTATGACGATCTTCGCTAAGGAAAATCCTGGGTTCGATCACCGGCAAGGAGAATTTAGGTGTTCTCTAATGTCTGGTGAACTAGTTGGGGGTTTCAGCCGTGGCTAGACGTACCGTCAAGCAAAAACGTTGCGTTCTGGCACGATGATGTGTAGGGTCACTAACTATCAGGCGTTATTATAGTCAAGCACTAACCAGTCAATAAAAAACCTGGTATTTAGAATTTGGGCATAAATAATACAAACCGCCAGCGTCGAGATGCGCCTGCACCTGTTTGGCCGCGCGGATAGCTTGAATGAACTCTTCGTGCTTCTGCCTCCAGTTGTTGTTTAGCGACTTCTGTTGCACCTTCGTACTCGAAGGCGTGCCTTTTCTCAGCTTACTGATAAACGGTTCAGCTTCTGTGCCCTGTTTAGACCAAAACAATTAACCCAGGTTATTAAAGAAGAGGAGGGAAGCTACAGCGGATGCCCCCTCTGATCGAAGGAAAAGAAAGACATCTGTTTTTTCAATGACAGGAAATGTGCAGGATGCACAGGGTCTCGCTGCGATCAGGCGGCAATGATATGGTGCGGGTCACAAATGTTATGAGGATATTGGTTCGGTCTACAAATGATATGGTGCGTGCCAAAAATACTTTGAGGTTGTTGGTTCCGGCCACAAATGTTATAAGGATATTGATGCGGGTCACAAATGTAACGGTGCGGGTCACAAACTTTTATGAGAATATTGGTTCGATCCACAAATGATAAGGTGCGGGTCACAAATGTTATAAGGATATTGGTTCAGTCCAAAAATGATATGGTGCGGGTCACAAATACTTTGAAGATGTTGGTTCGGCCCAAAAATGATATGATGCGAGTCACAAATGCTTTGTAGATGTTGGTTCGGGCCACAAATGTTAAGGTGCGGGTTACAAATATTTTGAGGATGTTGCTTGGGGCCACAAATGTTATGAGGATATATTTGCGGACCACAATTCTTGTGAGTATTAAGGTATAACTTTCAGGTGGGGTGCGTCAATGCCTTTCCGAGTAAAGAAAAAGGGAGCTATCGATATATAATATATACTCACAGCTAATCGGTGTTTGAGTACGTCGTACGGTTTGCGTTTCTTTGAGTGCGTCTTGCGGCAGATCTCCTGGTGTTTGGCCAGTCTATCTGGTGCGAAGTGTCGGCCGCACACCGTACATCCGCCTTCGCTGGGGACGGCGCTATTGTTCGCTGACGCCGAACGTGTTTTGTTCGACCCGCTGGAAGGCTGTGGATTCTGTAATAAACAACAATTAATGCCATCATATCACTAATTTATCTTTGAATTCCCTCGCCGGCGCAATGGTGCGAATAGTTCCTTAGGAGCAGAGGTCCTGAGTACAAATTTGGGAAATTGCGTTTTCTAATTAGTCTGAGTGTGGTCAGGTAGAAGGCTTCGGACGTGACTAGTTACTACACTACGAGCAAATACGCGCCGTTAAAGTATTTCGCCGGCTCCTGCATATAAAGAGTCAAGTGTAAAATCCAAATTTTTAAGACAGTGTTTCGCAGATAAATTATGTAACACTGTACGACGTTTAACACTAATATTTTAAGCTTCATGTTTTAATAGCTGAAGATTAAAAAAAATATAATTACAAAAATGTCATGTAAAGTGCAAGTTGACCGCTTATACGTTGGAGCTATCTATTATGTTAAATAAGCTCTACGCTTTCGTTTACGGTGTAACTAGTAGTAACGCTTTAATTGAGGCGTTCAGTCAGATCACCATTCAGTAGACATAAATACTATAGTTCATTCGCGTTATGAATGCAGTGAGTCTTCACTGTTCGCCGGTCTAGCCACGCCCCCTAACCAATCAAATCTTTACAAATTACAAGGTCAAGTTCACATTGACCAGTTGGAAGGCATAGCTGTGACCCTGGCCTTGGTATATCAAAAATATTGATTGGTTAGGGGGCGAGGCTAGGCCGGCCAATAAAAATGACTCACTGCATTCTTAACGCGAACAAACTATAGCCGTTTCCTGTTGTTGCAACCGCGTAGTTCCCAATGCCTTGGAAATATGGGCAAATTCGTTATTTATTTACCGAAACGTTAATCCATCTCGAACACAAAATTTTATGGAAATCCATCCAGCTGTTTAGGACATACACGTTAAAGAAACCATATAAAGGCTAGTTGTTCCCGGCGATGTCCCTCGCATAGTTCTCGATCCCGTGGAAATATTTAAACGCTCAGGCTTCCAATTTGGTAGTAGAGAAATTTTATTAGCCCAAGAACACGAACTAGGACCTCATAATAAGATGATCACTAAATGAAAGTAGAAAAGTTTCATATCATATGGAAACGCTAAATCATTTTATACTTTTAAAAAGGTAACCTTATTTTTATTGAAATAAAAAATATATGTTAAATGAAAATAGGTAAGGAAATAAAAAAGAAAATAAAATTACCGTGACTGGAGTTTTTCTAAGTACCTGAAAACAATTGAAATCAATAAACAGAAAAGAAAACTAAAATTTGTAAAGTCCCTTTGAGAAGTTAGTTGTATATTTTATTTGTGTAAAAATAAACCATCATAACACCTATTTTGGGCTAAATCGATAATATTAGATTAATCGGAAAATATATTATCTACGCCTTGGTGAACAGATTCTATATTAGCCGATCGCATTCAGTCAGAAGTTATTAATGTCGTATGTATTATGCATCATTGACATATTTATTGAAATATTGGAAATATAGTTTTTTAACGTATCCCTGGTCCATACAGTTTCTATATTAGCCGATCGTAATCAGGCGGAAGTTATCAATGCTGTATATAAAATATTTTAACATCGCAATGGTCCACACTGTTTTACTTTTTCTAATGCTGACAGATAAGAGCTTGACTGTGATCTCACCTGATGATAAGTGATGATACAGTCTAAGATGGAAGCGCACTAATCTAGTAAGAGGTGATATGGTTTCTTCACAGCATCGTACCACATTGTGTGGCGTTACGTTTTTTGCTGATATATCGTTAATCGCTATTTAGCGATAAGGCCACTTATTGTACTCCATTGCATAATATAAGCATAAATGATATTGTAATTTTTTGGTGTACGATAAAGAGTAATCTATCCATATATCTATAGGGTGGTAACTTGACACCCCCGAAGTCATCCACCAGCTCAGACTCAGACAAATTAGAAAATACAATTTTCTAAATTCGCCCTACCGAGGATCGAATCCGGGGCCTCTGCTAGCAAAGCGAGTACTCGCAGCAATGCGCCAACGAGGCCATCAAACTAGCAGATCGTAATCAGGCAGAAATAATCAATGTTTTATACAAAGAGTTTTAAAAGTAAAGTTTACAATATTTGTATAATAAAATACGTTATATTATTTCAAGTAGTGAGGACGTTATATCAAATTTAAATCTAAAGGACATATCAGACGAGTCAAGATACGAGCGAAGCCGAGGATTGTCGCTAGCTAGCTAATGTAATTTTAGGCACTCAATGTGTGAAAGAAATTTTGATTTAATTATATCAATTGATCTGTGTTGGGTCTGTGTGCGAAAGAGATACTTACAGTATTTGCTCCACGCTGCATGGCCCCTTTGGGCTTAGTGTTCTCCCGCGCCGGTGCCTGCCAAATATATACGAATCATTTGACTTCCTTGTTTTACGGCCACTAGGGTTTTTAAAATTTTGTATTTTTTAAGTTATCATTAAATTCTACACGAGTCTTTTAGACGGCAGAGATGACATTTTGACGTTTACTAATTTTTTGAATTACGAAACAAGTCAAGAACGTATATACTTTTATTTTGACTTTGACAGCTCAGTAGAAACTATTTCAAATGAAACGGCTTTTTGAAGTTTATGTTTTTGTTAGGTAAGTTATTCGTGAAAAACTTTTGAAGTGAAACTTCTTTAAGTTTAAGGGTAAAATTTTTACGGATGAAACTCGTGATTAGCGCCACGAACATGTGCAGCGTTTTTTATGCTAATTCGTTTGAAGGTTAGGTAGTTTTATTATTTCAAATAACATGTGGCATTTTAATTTGCCACTTGACTTTTAATCTCTTTTCTAAATTTTAAATTAAAAAAATAATTAACAATTTCTAATATTAACAAAAGACATGTGGAATTTTTGTTTAGAATTCTTCATTTGCGATTTCAATAAATTATTTGTATTCATTTTCGATTTTTATCATTTTTATGACAATTAAATTAATTAAATTCCTAACATATATTTCCTTTTTCCCTCCCTCTAATTATCAGAAATGTAAAGCTTTAGATTTATATAAATATAAACAAGACTTAAAAAATAGTTTGCCATAGAAGTTTCACTTCTGATGCACGCACTTTTAAACAATAACTAGCAGTTATTATTATTATCTGCTCAGTGGAAGGAAATTCGTTTTAGGTCGGATCATCAAAGTGAGACCAACCGTTTTGTCGAAGTTCTGTCAAATAGATGTGTCCAGAAGATGTTGTATTGTGCGCACATGCATTCGCATTTACACGTGCTATATTACGCATCGCACATCCACGTACACGTACACAACCATCGCACATGCATGCACTCACACACACACAATCGCACGCACAAATCGCAAGTAAGCGCACGTAGTTCCCGCTCCCGTGGAAATATGAGTGAAATCCGTATATATACAGCATTGAATCCACACAACGAAGCGTTATATACAATATATAAATGTGTATACATATATGAATTAGTAAATAATAATTTTATTAATTGTATACCCTGTTTTCACTGACAATTCGTCGTGTTGGCGCGGCGGGTGTCGGGGAAGGTTTGCTTTTAATTGGACTCCTCGTCCTTGTTGCTGTAACTGGACTGCTATAGGTAAAATCAAACAAAAACACTTTTGAATCTCCTCATCTCTTTATAGTTAAAACTATATACCCGCACATTGTTTTGTAGGTTTAAAATGAGGCTGAGACGAAACATTTGGCTTTTCAATGTTCGTTTGAGTAAAGCCAGCTCTTATCGACTTAGCAAGGGACAGATTTAAGTCACCGCATTACTGCTATATTAATATGTTATCAGTGTCAGACTGGCCATATAGTCAGGGTGGCGTTTGCCAGCCGGGGACCCAGCCTGCCCGGGGGGCCCACGGACCTGGCTTGCTGCGGCAACCGTAGGAGAGGAGGCCCGTGCAGGCTAGCTCCTAGCTCTTGCGACCTAAATGTAAAACTAGATCACATAGTTCGTTCATACAATGTGGTTTATTAAAATCATCAAACAAATTTTATGTGAATAAGCCCCAAACAACATCTTAAGACAATATTCGTTACGAAATCGAACAAATTCAGCCTGAGATGTTGCAGTATGTCATAGAAAATGTCTTAAAAAGAGCCGTAAGTTGCATAGCGAATCGACGACGACGTAACGAAAAAAATTGTAAAGACCAAATAAACTTAATATGAAAACCAAATTTTTCTTTTAATTTTTTCTTTGAACAGAGTTACAGGGAATCAAAAAGGTAGCGGGACCTTTGCCACACATTGTACAAACCCAAAAATAGAACATCATTACCAAAGTAACGAAGCAATGGTTGCTTTATTACGTCGTTAATAATTATTTTTTTTTCTTCTAAGTATTTTCGATAGTATCACATCTACCATCATCTAGTCTCGGGTTCCGGCCTGTCAACCACCCGGGCCCTTCTGGCACAGTCCGACCCTGTATATTATAAATATCCATAATGTAAATATAGAAAGAGAAAAGCTGTATTTCGTGTTGAAGATCTAAATAGAAAAAAATGGCTTTACATCCTTATACATTACTTGAACTATATTAAAAGTGCATAAATATCGTTCCATTTAGCTTTACTAACATATTGGAAAGTAAATAATGCTAATAAAACGTTTGAAAACAAGATGTTTTTTAATCAGGATCGATTTTTTTCCGTTCCATTAGTAATGTCGTCTGTCTACGTTTTCGGGAGCGGTTACCTAACATCATGTATAATAGGCTTTATATATTTTTTGCTGACTCCTATGTCAAGAGATTGCTTATGTAATAAGACCGTATGTGCATGTTGTGGTTACATAAAAATTGTAAAAGTTTTCATGTAGTTTTAATTTTCTATACATCTATCTGTATTCCAAGAAGTAGTGCTTATCACAAGCGTTTAAATTCCACTGTAAGAGAACTTAAAACTTACTTTCTCTGTGGCCTCTTGGCTTCAACAACTGGTTCGGGTGTTCTTGGTGTAGGTATTGGGGCAAGTGCTTCAGGGAATGTTTCGTTTTCTATCATATCATTGTTCTCGTTATCTACTTTGTCTGTTACATCTACGGTTGGAATGATCTCGCCATTGCTATGAGGCTAAAGAAATAAAATTATGGACTGTAAACTATCGACACTGGAAAGCAAACACGTAATAACCCGCAAAATTTCGTTTCAACATAACTTTAAGATAATACCTCTACAGTCAATCTGTCTTTGACTTTTGCCGATAATATACTTATTTCATAGATTTGTTGTATTTAGTATATAATGACTTTATTTTTATTAATGATTACAAGATTTATTATCTTCGTATTAGATTTTATACAGATTTTATTAGATTTATATTCAATCTTATTATAAGGATACAGTACCAAAAGAAATAATTTATTAATATGATGGGTGGCCTTGCTTGTGGCCTTGCTTGAAGCAATTTTAGGAGTAATTTTGGATATGCAATTGTTGTGAACTAGTTATTAAGCTGATTTCTGTATTTCCTTTTTTATCATGACCAAATTTGGGGTTCACGTACCCAAGTTTGAGAAACCCTGCATTAACAAATGAATCTATCTATCAAATGCTTTCTGTAAATGCTCATAAATAAATCTTTTATATCCATAAATCCTTTCAATATAAGCGACGATTAACTTACCATAGGTTTATGTGTATTCAAGTCTATTTCGTGGTTGTGATTAAGATCCCCTGCACCATTCACCATGTTGTCTATTTTTTGGACCTATAGGCAAATGAGAAACGTGTATAAAGCGTCTCTGTTTTCTTTGTAATGACATCTCATCATATGAGCTAAACTGGTAAAAGAGCTAATTTACTTTTTAATTTCTATTAGAGAGTCGTATCAGAACACAAAATGAGCTTGAGTACATCTGGAATAGTGGCAAAGCCACTACGGTAGCCTCCTATCTAGAGCTAGACAAATTGAAAAGTACATTTGACATATAAAAGAATTGATTGTCTGTATAGTCGGCTTATGAACGATAATTTTAGACGATAACGTCATAAGACAGCATCGATAAGAAATTGTTTTGTAATAAACAATGGAATTGGGCCGATGGCGCCTTTCTACCGCTTGTTTCGCACTTGCACGTTCAGCTCAGGCGGAACGTTATGCTTTTTCGTGCGTGCGGCCGATTTTAGTGAATAAATAAGTATAATTTTATTTTTTATTATACTGGAGGTATATTACGTCAACGTCTCCATAACAAAAATTTAATTTGTTGAGCTAAGTCCAAAATATGTGATTTTGCGTATGAATCTCACATGTGAATAATAAACGCCCATCATATATGATGTGTTGAACAGCGATTTGATTAAAAAGCAGAAAATTCTTTAAACTATTACCTGAGTGGTAATGTTTTGTTTCTTCACACTGTGAGAACTGACAATGGTATGTGTCTTTGCAGTCTTTTTCTCCACCGTGGTCCTAGTTGTTGAGACTTTGGTGTATCCATTAGGCAGGGTCTTTCGCGGCGGTGTACGTTCCGTGTTCTGGATTGGTTGTAAGGGATAACTTTTATCGATACCAGCTTTTGTGCGCCTCTCCTCGAACATTTGTCGTACCTATAAATTGAATCTATTTTATTATATATTTGAAGGAAAAGTGGGTGGCACTAAACCGCATGGGAGGTTATCCATTTGATATAACATATGCCTTCTCCGATACTTCAGTCAACGAATAGGAAGAGGAAGTATTATATCGATTTGAATTATATTATATGCTAGCTCTGAACACAATGCACCTATAAACATGGCTTGAAATCCAGCTAGGATAACTCATTCTTGATTTTACACTGTGTAATTTATTTTGTGCATTTGCATATTTGAGATAAACTCATTTTGTATTGGAGTTTTTATTGTCTTTTTATAGAATAGCTACACTTTTTATTGTATATAGTGGTAATGACGTATAGTTGAAATAAGCAAAATAAACGATTTATAATAACAAAGGACTGCTAATGTTTTGTAAGGAATAATGTGAACAATATTCAAATATTCTTTTTCCTTATATTTATAGGGTAATCAATAATTGTTTTCTAAAAATAATTACAATTATATTTTTTTGTTTAGATAATTGAGGTATTCACTGTAATATTTGACTTCTAGTTATTCTCGTATAGTTCTGTAATAATAATCAAATAATTACACCATGCAGGGCATACAATTTAAAGCCGAACAGTCTAATACGTTGAACTTGACTTTGGACAGTTTACCTTGTTGACCACATAATTATAATGAACCATTAAATACAGCCTAATAACCATTCTAAATGACCACAACAATATAATATTATTAAATAATAAACAATATTATCTAATACCATTTACTTTATATTTAGCTCGACTGTTGGTATCAAATCGACGATTCTAAGAAATACGTTATTTTGTTACACATATAATTACACATACAAGATATAATAAAATACTTTATGTATTTATCTTATCTTATGCGTTGTCATATTTTTAGTTACCCACAAAATCTTATACTCAAAAATTGGCGAATGGAGATCATTTTTGAGTTACGAAAAGGTTACGCCATAAACATTTTTTAGAGTATCAATTCTAGACAATTGTACACAAATTTTATTATTTATACTCTTATTGAAATTGTAATTTAACGCATGCTGGCGTAATATTGCAAGTAGTCGCTTTACTAGCAGGCGGGGAAAATTCAGAAAAATGCTTTTTGTCTGTGGATAGAATGGTGAGAGGCTTTCACGGTGGTTATATACCAAGTTATAAGCAAAGACGCAACGCTAACAAGAAAAATGCGTTCCGGTAGTATGGTGTGAAACCTTAAAAGGTAAATTATCTCTTATCAGATTAGCGCTCTACCACCTTATGACTGTATCATCACTTACTATCATTTGGGATTTTAGGTCATTTTTTAAGTTCTAAAGTATTACTTATGGCGTTTGCCACATCTAAAGGAATTTTAATAAAATAATTTATCAAATTTTGGCATGGGCTATTGTTTTTTATTAGAAAGAAAAAGAAGCATATATCTTTTTTGTACTTCAATGTGTAATCTTTACAATTTACCTTTATTAACTTTTAAAAAATAATTTTGTGGACACATTTCATTGTCAATTAGTAATGCGCTATCAAATGATACCACGTATTTCGGAAAAATAAAATGTTAGACAGCGGTTATCATATTATTAAAGATATATAAAAGAATTTGATGTTCCTTATTTTTGTACCTTTCCAGGTTGGTGCGCCACAGGTAGTTGAGGTGGCGGAGCTACTACGCCATTGTTTGGCGAGTGCCTGACACGGTCTAATGCCCGTGCTTGTTGTGCTTCGTAGAGTGAAGCGATTTTCAATTCACGTTCCTGGAGTTGCTTTTGCTGGAAACGTGCCTGTCGACAATAATTATAAATAATAATTAAATATGCAACTAACTACATAATAACGATACTGAAAAAATATAAGTAGCGGCCCATTAGCGTCTTACTACTGAGCACAGGCTTCTTCACTTATAGTAGTACACAGGTGTATGCGGTACCAAAAATGCAATCACTATTCCTTCACTGTCATAGTCTGATCTGACGACAATTCGGAGAGAGATCAGGCTTTGATCCAATGGCTCAATGTGCACCCAGAGACTCGGCGGTGAAGCACATCGCCAAATTTCCAACTTCAGGAAAATACTGAGAAATTCTTGAACGAAAAATATCGAGCTTTGAATTTGCCCGACCCGGGTCTCGATCCTAGATCCTTTAGTCATAAATGCCTAGTCTTTATGAAATAGCAATTCACAATCTTTTTTTTTTTGCCAACGCGTATTCGTGAATCTTGTTTTGATACTAATTTGACAAGACGAGTTTTAAACAGCCAACGAGAGATCAGGCGCAGGGTACTCAAGATGTTCTTCATTGTAAGTCCATACAGGGGCAGTTCAAGACTTACGTATCGCAATTTGATTTGAACCACTTATTATGTTGTTTTTTTAAATTTGAATTAACTTACGTTTGGGAATATCTCGATTGTATAATACGTAATTTTTTGTTCTCCCTAGTTGGGGAGACCTTTCCGTTTAAGATTTATGGGATATCGCTAAAATTATTTTGGATCGGCTTGGAAACTTCTACGTTAAGTACGCAGACGTGTTTGCTCTTACAATATTAGTTTAATTGGCAACTTTTATATAAATTTGATAAACTAACGGCTGCTTTGATTTAAGTAACAACAAATGGTAAAGTTAATCTAACTCGATTCGATATACTATCGTCGGTGTGAGTTTACTCCAGTATAACCCGTTTTTGTCCATTTAAATACTACCTATTTCACTTTTAATATTAAATAATAAATTATAAGTGTTTTGTGCAATTACATTGATGACCTTAAGTCGTCAAAATAGAAATAAATGTAAAAAAGAGGGTGGGAGGTGACTCCTACGCATCACTGCGCACAACCTGCCAATTGTTGAATTATTGCTCTATTGAGTACCGGCTACCGCTTCCTTAAGATTACGTTACCGAAGGTCAGTCTTTAGAAAATGAATGAAATGCCTTAACATTTGCTTTGTTCATATATTTTCTTAATAGTTAGTCATATTTTTTTATAAATATGAGTCAATTCCTCTTTCATTACAAATTGAGTAATATTAACTAATGTTACGTTTTATGCTTAAATATGAATATATAAACAATAATCTCATTTATTTGAAAGTAAAGGTTTCGTCTAGTATTTATTTAAAAATGGTTATTTTTCTAAGTTACAATTGTTGTGAAAATAAATTCTTCAGTGAGAAATTTCTTGTTGATAAAGAAACAAATATGATATTAAGACAAAAAGTGCAAGAAAAATCAAGCTAGACAAAAAATTTTGAGTTGAATTGCGTAACATAGAAGACCAAAATGCATATTTAGAATCAATTAATTTTTTATAGACTCGAACTCGAACATTATCTATACCGAATCTATGCAACCAATAAATGAATTATTAAAATCGGACATTCTGATCAAAAGATATAACGCATTTAAAAATGTCAATGTAAGGAAAATTGTAGGGACCCCTATAAGTGGGCCTACGATTGGTGAGTTAGCTTATAATCCAAGGGTACCAATGATACCCACCGATATACCCATAATGTTTTTATTTTTATCTAGCTAAAAATTACTGGAGCAATTTTAAAAATTTTTTCGTTACCTCCTTGAAATCAAGGATTTTTCAATACCTGTAGAGTATTTTTAAATTGCAAATGTCGGACATTCTGCGTAAATGATGCTACGATTTTAAAATTGTATTTATTAGATATATATTCGTGTAAAGTAAAATCTGTACATTGATTAGATTATGAATATAAGTGTGTATCTAATAATCTGAAAGGAAGTAATTAAAAACTAAGTGAAATAAAACTTCTATGGTAACAAAAATAAATCTAATCCACGAGATCGGTATATACGCGGATGAAACCGCGGGGAATTGTGTGTATTTATATAATTTGTACAGATAGATAACGTCACTACGTTCAGTTGACAATATAGACTGTAATCGATATGGCCCTCGGAATCGATTCGCTTGCTCTCTCAAACGTCCGTAATTTGCGTCAATTAACAGAGCAAAAGCACATGCTACAAATCCTTTACTACTGCGCAAATTGCGTTCAATACTGTAAATATTTTTTTAAAATAGATAAGTAATTTTAACATCTATGAACAGAACACTTTTTTCCCTATCTGCAAGCGTAAATCGATCACTAATTAACTGATCATGACAACTGCGAAACTTTTCGTCCGATTGAGTTTAAACTTAAAAAAAGTTTGACTCACGTTTTCACTCTAAATTTCCACGTGACCACTTCTAATTCTCTGCCTTTTTCGTAAAAGTTTATTTTTTTCAAATATGTAACTTGGTGTATGCTTCAGACCGACACGACGGAAGTGAAAATTTTACAAAGACAGGTTAATAATATGAAGTACAACATTGTTTTTTGTTCTATACTGATAAGTAATAAAAATAAAATTTACAAAGTATATAATTTTGTAACAATTTTATAATATTATAACAATTTTCAATAATATTAGTAATGTTATATTAAATAATGAATTAAAATATAGCAAAAACGCATTGACTCTCACGCTCTCTTAGTGGGCGAGGGTAGCCTTATTCGAGCGAGAGTTTTATAACAGTGATGGCTCAATCGCATTTGTTAGAGCATAGACCCACCACGCTGCTCCACTGCGGGTTCGCAGGCATAATAGACAAGTGCAGTCTCTATTCCTTTATTGTTATAAGGCAATGTGACGGGAATCCGACACTTTTTCGACACAAAACTTCGAGCAATTATTGAGAAAATTCTAATACAAAACACAATATCGATTTTTGAATTGGCCCGGCCCGGGACTCAAACCCAGGAGCTCATAACTGTGGCCGCACATACTAACCTCTAAACCACTGAGTCAGGCAAGACATAAAATAAAGTGTATAAAGAAGTTCATTTCTAAGAGGATTCATAGACCATGTTATCATAACGAAAAATTTACAGTAAACTTATAAGCAATTAAAAGTAGTCTTTCATGGCTCCTTATAGAAAAGTTATCTCGTAGATAATCCAGCTTCTGTTCGCAAAACCCAGTTTCGGAATAGCTATATATACACATAAGAATATATATAATAATAGATGCTTCAATAAGTATAAACCTATCACGGCCTTGGATCAATAGCATGATTCACAATTATGTAAGTGACCGCAAATAGATGTAGAGTGGTATTCAAGTTACTACTCTATAGAGATATTATTGTCTTTATCTTGTTTGTTAATTATTATTAAACGTCGTGGGCATAACAAGGCACTCAATATATTCTGAATTGATGTTTTATATACATGAACTCTGTTTAATGAGTTTATGTACAATTAATAATTGATTTCATTGATATTGGTACATTTTTCATCTAGATATAGAGTTTAATAATTGTTTGATTAGCATATGGTTTGTAATCAAGTAATGGTGTTTAAAGTAGACGTTGTCAAGATAAATTAATACGAATTATGTTTAAATATGAGTGCGCATCATTAGGTGAGACCTTTGTCCATCGGTTGAAATGAATGAATAAGTGAGAGATGGTTTGTGTTGAGTTAATATTAGTGTAAATGTGATTAATTTTGATTTCATGTGAATTAATGCCGCTAAGCGACGTAAAATTGAAATGCCATGTGTAATAACGGGAAACACAAAATGCAATATATTGTCATTTAAAAATTTTGTGTTTCAATATCAAATTGTATAACCATCTACAAAAATACGTAACGACGTAAGGACCCTGCAAAAGTATAACAGAAATATCAAGTTCTTAATACTTACTTCTTACTACTTTTCAATGGATTTCAATTCATCCTTTCAAGTCTAATTAATCCTCTGTTAATTATAGTACGTTAGTACAGTCTTTTAAAATATTAATTTCTTAATTAAAATGATTTTGCGTAATATTTCTAAGCGTAGTATTTTTCGTAATATTTCTAATAATATTTCAATATATTGAAAGCTCATAAGATATATAGGTTTCTTTCTATTTAATGAGCTTATTAAGTCAGCACTTGATGACCTAGGAGTAGACTTTAAGTTGTTCACTTGTCAAAAGCTAAAACAGACATGTTTTGGACTCATATTGTTGCAAAATAGACAGACGGTAAAAAACTGAATGTAAAAGATTTAAGAAATAATGTTGACACAGTTATGGCAACAAGTACATCGCAAGTTTTAGGGTGCATTAAATGAAACGATAATAGTTATCTTTATAATCCAAGGCAAACTTCTAATAGTGAAGGCGCTCTCGAACAATGACCATACAAGGCATATATATAGATAATGTATGTATGACTCATTGACAGTCATCGACCTTAGCTCGTGATAGGGAAGATCACGCTTTGCTACATTGTTTCAGTTCAACTGTTTGATTATTTTATAATTGAGGTTTTATTGCCAAGTTCTTTGTATTTTTATTTATTGAAGTGAAACTTGTTGAGGCGCGTGAGGGTAAAATGTTTACGGATGAAACGCGCGATTGGGGTCACGAAGATGTGCAGCGTTATTTTATGCTAATTTGTTTGAAGGTTAGATATTCACAAAAAACACTATTAATTATTAGTATTAATTTTCGACACTTAATATTCTAATAACAATTAAATTCATTAAATTCCTAAAATACATTCCTTTTTCCCTCCCTTTAAGTCTCGAAAATCTGAAGTTTTAGATTTGTATAAATATAAACAAGGCATAAAATTTAGTTTTGCCAGTTTCACTTCTGACAAGTGTACTTTGTACGCACGCCGCTTTTAATTTTTTTTAAATGTTTATGCCTCGTGGAAGTAGGCTATGTAAAAATTATTATATAAGATGTGTAGTTATATCTATATTTTCTAGTCAGTATTTTGTTTCAGCGGAGAGGCATTAATTTAAAAAAGTTATAAATTTACATGAAGTAATTATTGCATATTAAATCGTGTTTAAATTTTTTTTTTGTCTTAAGTATGAATGACGACATTGGATTCGGTTGGGATTGAATTTTTCACGTTGAAGAAAATGTAAGAAACGACGTATAGCCGAGCAAAAATTTTCATTCGAGTAAGATGCTGTGTAGTGTGTAGCACACTTCCATCTTAGACAGTGTCATCACATACCTTTACGTGTGATCACAGTAAAGCCCTAACTTGTCAGCAATAATAAAAAATAAGAAAGGTACACTAACAATCACAGAGCGGATATAAACTGGTGAATTTATCCTTTAGTCTTTAGCTAATGCAACGTGATACACCAAAATCAGGTTTGATACAAGGTATCAAAACAAAAGGAGTTTTTTTTCAGTATCGTTTCACATTCTCCATATACGGTGCTGAGTCACGAGGCAAGATGTGATGTAACAGCGCTGACTAACTGGGTGCTTGAGCGTGCCTTCTTTATTGTTTAAACTTTAAAGGACTGTATGCAAATTTTGTATAATATGTTGAACATGTATAGGTCGGTTCAGCGATCGAATAAAAACAATTTTAGATTTGCCATAACCTATCACATGGCCTGAGTGAATACATTTTTATAAAAGGTTCAAATGAAGATGCAACATAGCATAATTAAGTAAACCTAATCACTCTCCGGCGGCCGATTCCCCCTGAGAGCTGAAGGCGAAAGTTCTCGCAGCTTCTTAGCAATGCAAAGTAGATGCGGGGGTCAGAGGGGCAAAACCGGATGACGATGAAGTCAAGAGGGTCAAGGTTCTTGTTGACCAGAGCCTTGATCCAAACATGGAAGGATGACCTCGGGTCCCCAGCATTTGTTGGAGCCACGGAAAATACTTGCACCAAATCGTTGGTTGTGAGCCGTCGGCTACCTGCAATGAACGTGCTACTGTACTGTACTGTGTGTGCTACTGTAGACACAGTGCACCACACGGTGGCCGAATGACCAGTTTGGAGACTTCAGCGGTACCTTCTGACGTCGCTTATCGGGACGGACCTCTCGCTGGCAAGTATTATAAGACTTAAAAATTAGTTTTGTATAGGTACAATGCTTGTCAGCAAGTGTGCCTGGAATGCTGTTTTTAGTTTGGTATAAAGAGTTATATGAACTCCTTAGTTGCACTAAATTATTATGGCCACTTGAAGAAGCCATAGACTATAATAGTGCCTACCGTATTTTTGAGGGTAGCTTATTCAATAAATTTCTTCCTGTTTTCAAATATTCGTACCGGTTCAGACACCTTAATCACTACCATGCTAACCGTCTCTGTAATAAAGGAGTATTTCGTCACAATTTAATTTTTATAACCCAGGCTTTTTCATAGATAGATCTGATAATGAAACGAGACATATCTTTGACTTAATATCAATAAAAAAAAGTTTGCCTTTCTAGCAAAAAAATAGATGTATTATAAAGGAAGAGGTATGGAGATTGCTAAAGCTAGACTGATATCGGAATACCAATGTAAAAAGCCACGATGTATGGTGATAACCTATTATTTAAGGTCAACGGATGTTACAAACAAAACTTTCTATAGATTTATTGCGATCGATAGTTAATTTTAGAAAGAGACTATTGATTTATATGTTTAAAGCAAGTTTTACTTATCACTTTGTTGGTGAATATTTAAAACATTCCGCATAGTATTTATTTTTTTAACTAATTTCAAACCAACTAGACAACTCTTCGCTGTAGTCAAGTCTGTCTTAGATACCCTGAGATAACCCGTTCTCGTCTTAATTTCAGTATAGTATAGTATAGTAAGCTAGTGGAACTGTCCAAGATCAATCGAATCGTTTCGATGTTTAGCGAGAACATCTAAATTTACCATTCGCATGATAATTTACTAATTACAATCATTAACCACTTGACAATAGTGCTCTCCTTATCCGATGCAAACAATCAAAACATTTATCTTTATAAATATGTTTGGCAAATAATGGTATATTTACATTATTACATATATAGATATATTTTACCTGTGAATCGGGTAAAGTTAACCAGCCGTTCCTTATTTCACCAGGGTCAACACCTCTTAAGGATGCTGAAGAAACCCGCGGACGCATGTTCCAGTTATTAGAATTCCACCAATTAACGTGATCAAGTGAACGCGGTATGTCACTGGATTCCATAGTCAATTCAGTTGTTTAACAATCGATGCATGTTTATTATTGATATAATTAGGCAGCAGTAGTCAAAAATTTTATTATATCTCATTAGAAAATAAAGATAAACACAAGGGTATTCGGCACGACACAGTTTTAGATTGGATGTATCACCACTAAGCCTATGAAAATGACATATCACCATAAATGGCCAAGAACTTAGATCCTTTGTAGTTGTATGCTTATGGTATTTTCCATAACGTTATAATAAATTAATTTTAACGATTATAAATGAACGTCAGTTTATAAATTTAGACAATCAGATTATGATAAATATAATTTTAGGTACTACATCTACACTGGTTACGTTTAGACAAATGCGCTTAAGAGTAAAAAAAAGGATCAGAACGACTGCAACATTGCTCGTAAATGTTAAATTATTGCACGTAACTATTAAAGAAGCACGCCAACACGCAACACTTTAGGAATACCATAATGGGTATACGTCCACGTTCAAGACTTAGAAAAGCTGAATGAAGTCATACTTACCAATAGGGGCAATTGTTTGTTTATTTCGTCGTCTAGCAACAGTACACGTGGAGGTACCAATGTCACGGTGTGAATAACTCACGACCTCGTGAATTACCGCTAACTTGACCCTGTTAAAGTTTAGCTTGAATCTTTAGCGAAGCTTATTGCTAGGGTATTAAGACACCTGTTTTACAGGAACTAGAACGGAATGTTATCTTAAACTTAGACCAAAAAATACTTTACGGTTAGTAGCATAAGGTTGAGAATAGGATGCTAACAGACCTGAAATTGCTGTTCGTAAATAAACAATTGTGGGAGTTAATAGGCATATAGACTTGTTTGCGATATATTTACAGTTGGATATACTTGCGGATAAAAAGGGGGATAATTAATATACTTCACAAATGTATTATTTTCGTTTTAGCATTTCGTTATATACGAATTATCAGTATTGTATATCTTGAGGTATAATTTTGTTTGACCATAACAACCATTTCCTTATTTCTAAATGTATTACAATTGTTTTAACGGTTTAGCCTAAAATACATATTATATTTTATAGAATATGTAACTCTGACGGTATAATTGAAAATCAATAACGAGACCTACGTAGAAAAATAGTTATTATTTGAGACGGTGTTCTTTACTCTAAATAATGGGGCTCTATCATAATAATAACGTGAAAATACCAAGGGTTCTTATTAGAAGAAATGAGTATGATAGGTAATGACCTATAATTTTAATGAAAACAAATTAATTTATTCGACTATCGATCGATCTCGACATTTTCAGTCCTACTCGATATAAAATAAATTTTTCACTACAGCCAAAGCTAAATTTAGAAATATAAATAAATATTTGCAAATTTTTCTTTACGAATTGCAGTTTCTAGCATAATTTGTAGATTGAATATATTATTAAAAACTGGACAGACCGCTACTTGAATAATTAAGAAGCATTAAGTATGCTTTTAGAAACAGTTATGTCAACATTGCATTCTCACTTTCTTTTAATGTGATTTAAGTCATGTTGGGATAGTTCTACGTTATTACACCATCCTAAAATTTTATCCAATTTTTTTACGGTTAATGTCGGTGATGGTTGCTAATCTCACTGGAGATTAGCCTACTGTGTAGAACATACTTAAGTGTATAAGAGTGTTTGCAACTCAGATGTCCTCTCTTCTCTTATAGGACTCCTTCCTATTAAACACTACCGAAGAGATATAAGCCGTAAGGTATACATTTATAAATCAGAACGTTGCTCTAAATATCTACTCAATCCATCAGCGGCGTGAACGCAAAAGCTTAGGGTCTATAACCGATCAAATTAACAAGTATACGTACTAGGCTAATATTTTCTTATTTGTAATTATGTCTAATTCTATCAAGGATTAATTAAGTTTTATGACAATGAGGTAAGGTCGATTATAGCCTGATATAAACCCACGTAACTGGTCCTGACCATAAATGACTGCCTGCTGATTCATAACAATCTGTTCCTTGTAGGGCGGTGTTTACGTCATCACTTTCATTTCTAATTTGATTTCATTGAACGTCCGGTAAGGTCAATGATTGGATGATTTATTAATAACTTGTTACTTATTCTTAATGTTATTCGATAAATCTATATAATATTTAAAAATATCTCTGGCACAGTGTTTGTCCGCGATGCGCTCCGAAACCACTACACCGATTTTAATGATTAATTACCATCTTGCTGGAATTGTTTCGACTTAGGACATAGGATGCGATTCGTTGCAATTTATAATTTAAAATGAATGATGGAAGATGGCGCTTACTTTACGAGTACGTCCTACATTTAAGTGTACGTAGGAAGAAGTGTCGCGGGTCAGACTTGAAAAAACTTTTCTTATGATTGCGTGATTTTATACATGAATTAACTAGTATATAGGTATTATCTATGTCATGAAAATCGCTATGAACTAAATACTAAAAGAAGTATTAAATTTCTGTCATATACTGACTGGCTTATTTGGACGGATTCATCTACTGAACAGCCTTTTCAAACAATGCGAGTAGGCAGGACAATAAAAATTTCACTTTTTCAACTTATTTTGTTATAATTATTTTATTTATTTGTATATTATATGGTTTATTAGAATTGTTGTCTAATCTTCAACATTACCATTATGTCCAAAGTCAACTCGATAAAACTTACAAAACTGGCATCCACATGATGATAACAAATGTTTTTTTGCAAAGTTTGTATTACAAATGGAATACACAGCTAAAATAAGGGTTTTTAAAATAATAAACAAAATGCATGCAACATCTACCATAATTATCTTATGTTGAAACTAACTCTGACACCACAAAAATTGAGATTGTAGATTGATATTTACTATCGTTTGCGATCAAATTACAATGTGTAATTTTATTGTGTGCACTGCGATCTTTCTATTTAAGATGCAAAATTATGCTTCGATATCAGGTATTAAAGCTCCACGTACATCCTACGCACGTCCTAGCGCCGTCCCACGAGGCATTAAAATTTTGCACTGAGCACTGTTAAAACAATAATATTATGTAATGACTGCAACCAATATGTAATATAATATAGATAAGTGGGCTTTTATATGCTAAGAAACCTTTAAAGCACGCCATTTATATTAGTTTTGAAGGTCAATTGCTTTTGATATTTTCGTGGTACGGGTTTTATCTGAGAACAAGTGGGCTTAAAATATGTTATTTATGGTATATCTAATAAAGCAAACGGTGACGTCAGAAAATCAGGGTAAATAACCAATTGTATATTGTATTAAAATCATTATATAAATGACTGATTAAACAATACAAGACCGAAAATAGCGATGTCGCGAAAATATATCTGTAATAATGACGAAATTTTGTTGTCTCGAAATTTGGCGATTTAAAGCGATATTTTCAAAATTACAGACAGCAGAATCTAGAATAGTCTATATTTTCTTGTGTTAATGTCATAGTCAAATCGGCAAAATGACGCTAAGGCACCAGAAAATAACAATGTCAATGGTTCATTTACACATTTTCTTTAATTTTCAAACGGCTCTTCTATAAAATTAGATTTATTTAATTATTTCTATTCTTCGAGAACAAATACTCGAATTATTAATCGAAATCTGCCTTCCCTTAAATATTAAGATATTATATATTAAATTCATTTTCACGTCTGTATGAATAAATGATTTAGCTTATAATTATTTAAACCTAAAAACTATGTCGGTGTTGAATGTGTAAATAGACAATCATTATAAATATTTCATATTTCAAAGACAGATTACATGTTTCTTTTCCTTTTACTTAGATTAGTTATTTATTGCACAGTGCTATTACTTCCTTAATGAATGATTCATATACCCAACTTAATGCGACTCGCTAAGACAACTGTGCTAGTTCTCACCAATCGTACTTCGAATAACTAAATGTCGTATTGATTATGCGAATCTGGTACCTTTTTACCCGATCTTTAAATATTTTCATATCATTTCATTAATTAAACGTGGGACTTACGACATGGGAGTACGAAGCCAACTTTTTAATGCTTATAAATTTTATTGATAACGCAATGATCTCTCGGTATACAAAAAAAACCATCATTTTTATAATTATTGATTAGAAATTAAAAAGAAACCAGATTTTTTATATATCTATGTATATGGATTAATAATTTTAAATTGTTATTACTTATCTCAAAGACACTTAATTCCTTTTCATTTTCTTACCATTCGTTTAATTCTGTCTTTCTGTGGAAGAGAAGAGACAATAAGTTTTGATTTCTTTTACGTCTGCAGATGTTCTTATGAAGTGTTGTTCAGCGAAATTCATTAGCCTGTCATTTAATTTTTCTATTCATTGATATTAATAAATCTCATTGATATATGACAACTTTTGGCAAATCACTTTAAAGAGATACCTTTTGATACACCTATTAAGCACTTCGCTGAACGGCGTTACAAAGATTGATTGAAATAGGTCTTTCATCTAATTTGAATTTATTAACATAGGCATCTTTATATTTATATAATCAGGGAACGCTGGCACGAAATATTTACATTTTTCTTTGTTTAAGCTAAGTTTTCCCAAACAATTTTGGGCAAGAGGGCTTTACTCCAAAAAGAACTGACACCTCATTTCACCAATTTATTTAAAAATTGTATATTTAGTTATTAGTATTGATAAAAATACTAGTGATTGAAGAGAATTTTTCAAATATATCAAGTTAGTACATGTCCTGAAACCGATTTCTGGCTGGATAAGCCTAAGCAAAGCTATTAAATGTATAATTTAAAGATAAGAAGAGAAATTTTCTGGTAACAGCGAGATATATTTTATTTTCAAAGAGGAAACTGTGTACCTCTTATGATATACGTATTTGTCGAGGTAAAATAGCGTTATAAACATGCCAATAAGTAAACAAAATAATATAAACAGAAACCGAATAGAGGGAAGCTTTATAACAACCTACTTCATACAATATCAACCGCTAAGTAATTACCCAAAACCATAAAACGGAAGGTGTGGCACTAACGAATGGCTGATGAACATCGTTATTGCTTCTTTAATTAAGTTCACTCAAATGCTAGCAAATAAAAATGGGTTCATAAGAATAATGTTATAAACTTCTCCTAATATTGAAGTTAGAGATTGAAAAATTTTTTCTATTGCTTACTGCTTACAGGAATAAAAACTGTCTAGTTTCGGCCTCCACTCTATCAACAACTTAAAATAACCTATAAAAATTAATACAAAGTGAACAATACTTAAGGATAAATAAAATGAATTAGAATTTGAAAAATAAATGGGTTAGTCAATGGCTTTACAATTAAAACCGACTGTGGTAATATAAAATTGAATCCATATATATACACAGAAACGTTTTGAAAATTGCAAAGTTATAATTTTATATTTAAGTATAATTTGGATACGGTGTATGGACAGACAAATTACTATTACATACACAGCGATGACAGACACGATAATGCTTGCAACAATGAAATAAGTACACCAATTCTAATTCATCATTTGTTTCAATTATATATATAAGCGGTTTCATTATACTATTACTTAAGATCTCACAGAACATTGTAGTATATGAAAACATCCTATCTAATATTTAAGAATATTAAAGAGCGAACTTGAGGTTACTTGAACGTTGCGACATTTCATTTTGTTACTTTGACTAATCTATATATATCTATCCAGGTGTCTATTGACTATAAGGCGTAGAGACTTGAAATTTGGTAGGAATATTCCTTTTGCCGTGTAGAGGTCAGCTAAGAACGGATTTTGCGAAATTCCACCGCCAAGTGGGTTTGCGGGGGTGTTATACGTATGTTTCTTATTTGTAAAACAATTTGCCTAAATTAATAAAAATGCTACCCAAAAACCATTCCACGCAGACGAAGTTGCGGGTTCGACTAGTTCATTATAAGACTTATGTTAAAATCATTATCAATAGTGAAGAGTTTGAAAGGACAAAATTTATTACATTTTTATAGTGTTATTCTATCTTGTAAACACTCGAAATATAAACACTTGTAATCTCCTCGAGCATTGCTATAATTCTCACAGCACATTTGAAATAAAATTTCACAGTTTTATATGAAATCAAATCTGTTATCCTTATGCGCGTGGACTCGTAAATCATTATCTTTTAAAATCGACATTTTTATGTTCCAGTTCCAGATACGGCTTAAAAGGATTTTTTTATCGAAGAAGTCTAAAATAACTTCGCTAAAATGACCCTGGGGCTAAATATGCCGAACACGGTGGGAGGATGAGATCGGCTTGCCGATAACCGTATTTAGATTTGCAACAGAAAATCCTACGCGTATTGTGCAGCTAGTGACAAATACATATTTTGCACGATGCTAAAATGTCATTTTTTATATAGTTAGTATTACATGTAGGCATGTCAGTGTTACGCAATGCCATATTATTTCATTCCTATAATTGGATCATTCACTTTATATGTTTATACTCTCACTTTATATGTTTAGCGGTATTATTTATCGGATCGTATTGTCAATCAATATACTATAATCAATCCACCTGAAAACAGGAAAAAATTCAAATCGATCCAGCACGTAAGAATATAAGTACATATAAATGTATATGTAGATATGTCTTCTACAAATTTTCAATTGTTAATTTTTTTTTTATGAACAGCTTGTAGTAAATAAAATACGACATAGCAAATACTGCTTTTTATACATGTTCTAACTTTGAGACTGTAAAATTAAGTTAACTTAATTGAAGCCGTTTTTTCAGAGATCAGACAAGAGTATTAAATTACGACTATCACTTGATGAGATAATAGTTATTATTATTAATGCTAACATATTGTATATCTGTTGCGACTTGATTTTAAAATATAATGAA
Source organism: Elymnias hypermnestra (assembly GCA_015832385.1). Classification (NCBI taxonomy): domain Eukaryota; kingdom Metazoa; phylum Arthropoda; class Insecta; order Lepidoptera; family Nymphalidae; genus Elymnias; species Elymnias hypermnestra. Next base: position 1,153,906 of record JACTOM010000019.1, on the reverse strand, counting down.
TACTTAAACTTCGTGAATTTAATGAAAGCTTGGGTGCAGTAGATGCTCTCTCTTCCGCCGAAGGAGGGATACTAGGCAGCGCTTGTTTGCGCACCTGCTCCCGCCTCCATGAATCGTCAGTCGGACTCATCTGGGGCACTAGGAAAGAATGCCCAAGTTGAACCTCTGGTCTCACTTACGGATGAAGAGGGTCCTGCTAGGTTTTTGGGTATTGCGAGTCCCATACTCCTGACTTATTCAGGTCGGGGTAAGCGCGTAAAACATTTCCCAGTGCAAAAAAAAAATGGTATTATCAGATAAAATACATAGTCAATTATTCCCGAAGTGTGCTAAGTTCTTCACGTTTGCATGTAATTAGATACGCCTTGCGGTCTTTAATGTAATTCCAAACCGTTATTTATTTAGTTTGCATTATTTATATATAAATATATAAATACATAATATGTATATTCCCGTAATTTCAATGAAGAAAATCTTGTGGTATATAAATATAATACGCTGAGTATACACTATAATTTTCGAGAGAACTATCGACGTATGTTAAATATGTTAATAAAATTAAATAGATTTTATAATAATGTTTTTTATTTATAGAAATTGAGGCTAATACTAAGCGACTCTTTTCATCCAGAGACTTTGACGGGCTAGTAGAACTGTTAATGCGTATTCAGGTAAAAAGGTAGAGATGTTTCGCTAGCCCTTTTCACCGCAACTTGTATAGTTTCCAGATTCCTCATTCAATCAACGAAATGTAGCAAGTCTGATAAATATCGATCAAATAGCTACCTATATTCATGTGCACTTGAATATAAGAATCTTCGATGCGCAATCGATATTAGAGGTTATCTCACTAACATTCCACTTTGAGTAATTGAAGAATGCATTAATCGCCACTTGAGCTAATAGTAAATCAGGAAAGTGCTTCGTTTTCAAATACGTTATACCCAATTTATTTTAATTAAAATTCAAGTACAATATTAGTGGGTGTTTAGTAGTCTAAATTTGATCGTACTGGCTCAATTTATTACTATAATAGAGCCGCTTATTTATCGCTTTGATGAATGATCATACAATCTCAAATTTTAGTTAAGGACATAATAGAAATCAGAAAATTTATATTCTCTTGCGTTAAAAGTTATAATTTATGTGGAAAATAACCCCGTAGCTCTACAAATTTTAACGGTTTGTTTAATTTTCAAACGGCTCATGTAAGATTAGCTTTTATTAATTTTGGCACTGTTGTTTCAAAGCTGTGATATATTATACTTCGCGATGTAGACGCCAGATATATTTCTTAATCAAGTAAACACGTTTTAGCGACATAAATGAAAAATTTAGCTAAAATGTACTGGAGCGTAAAAGGGGGCAGTCTTACCGTTACGGTGTGTTTGAATTTTGATCTCGCAACTTCTTAAACTAATTATAACTTAATCCCGAATAAAATCTACTCAAACTTTATAATACGATTGACAACAATTGTAATTTCAAAAAGGTTTAGAAAATATCAAATTTGCTTAATATATTATTAGTAACATTGTTAATATAAAATTGTTCATATGATGTAGTATTGTTAGCAAAAACACAAGAAAGTATATCTCAGATTCCGCTGTATGTACGTAGGAAACAGCCCATTAACGTCCCATGGGAGGGGTGCTCGAGTGGTAAAAAAAATACAAGTAGAATATAGGAAAATTCGATCAGAACGAGCGTCTATATCACGAAAGGAGTCACTCTTCTAAATTTGATATCAATGAGTAATTTGTAAACAATTTTAAATAATTTGATTTTGTTTTACATGTTATGACCGTCAAATATTCGACGAGGAAGACGCTTTTTTTGGTCGGACTATAATAGACATCTAAGACTAAATATTATACAATAATCGCCAAGATCAGCGGATAGAATTCGAGACTTCTATAAGTGAGAGTTGCACCGACTTCTTTACTCCAAGACTTCTGAAGAATCAATTGTGTCGCTGTGTTTCAAATGAATTTTAAAAATCTAGAAATTTGAGAATATCTTTCGTATTTGCATAATAATTCAAAGTTAAATATTTGTTAATACTTTGTAGGTATTACGAGTGTATTCCTAAAACTCAGTCAATTTGATAACATTCAAGATATATCAGCGGTGAATTCGGAACAAAAGAGCGTGTGCCGGTGTAGTGTTTTTCCTTGAAATTACAGCCATTAATCTCGTCTTCTGAGATTACAACCTATTATCAAGCACAATTGTTCATGGTAAAATGAACATTACCGTAAAAAAGTACGACGACAAGGTATTCAGAAAGTAAACATTCACGGTAACCTTTAGGGTGAAAGCAATCTGGTAACTTGTTGATATTAAGTTACGATTCAAACGCAACCTCATTACGGTTATCGCGCTTTCATAATGATGCAAGATAAGCATTTTTACCGCGCCATGCGTTCGATTTGAGTTTATCAGGGCCTAGCTTTTAATTTTTTTTATTTAATTCTCTTTGAAAGTTTTACAAAGAACACTTAACAGGAGGACTCGCTTTTGCCTTTAGAATTTTACAATTTTTATAATGATTTGTTAATAGTGTTTTTCTTATTAACAGTATAGGACTAAGATTAGATATTTAACATCATGCAACCATACAAATATGTGCGAGCATGTGTACGCGCCTGCATATGCGTGTGTATGTATATGTGTATTTTTTTTAAAGTAATGTTATAATAAATACTTAATATTTAATTGTAGTGCTTTAGTTTCGTTATACTTAGTGAATAGTCCAGTGGAATATACAAATTCCTCGATAGGCGATCATAAAATGCGGGGAATATTGTAAAAGTAAGATTATTTATACTTAACTATTCAATTAACAAGTTAACTAGCGCGCCCTCTAAATAAACATTTCACCTTATTATGTACGTGACCTGAATTGAAACTAACTAGGACATTTTGGCGAGTTGCGATGATATATTAGTAAAACATTACTAGCAGCTTTTCTTATTCTTTATGGCGACTTCTGAAAGATAAAAGAAATCCCCTAATTTACAACTATATATCTCATAACATACTTTGACCAATAAATAAGTTAACTAAAGTATTTTTTTAATTTTGCTATACATTATATCTATTATGATTTTGATATATTATTAGTTTTATATAATTTTTCTCTATAATTAATTTTAGCAAAAAATTGGGTTATGAAATTTAAAAAAAAGCAGGATTTTTTATGATGACCGTTTTTTAAACGATTTTACATTATTCGTGCGCTAGCTACATAAGCACTTATTTCTCAATTCTCGTCCTTATTTCAGATTTATGATTTTAGGCAACGAAAAACATGGTTTTCGACTACTAAAACTGGGATATATATGTATAATAGACTATCTAATTATTTTTGTTAAATACGTACAGTAAATTAAGTCGTATTTTTTTATTTTTAAAAACAAAATAACTCATCATTTATTTAAACTACTGACAATTTGTCCTGTACAATAATTATCGATCGATCGCTTAAAGTAGGACAGTAAAGTGTGATGACACATATACCCCTCAAAAGCGCCCATTGCAGGTATTTGCCGTGTGTGGCTAATGTAATGAAACGTTTAAACTACAATATTTAAATGATATTTTGCGTGCCATATTTCCATAATGTTTACAATTACGATTTGCTTTGTCATACCATTTTATTACTTATTTTGTAATGCCGATGCTTTTCATCTAGGACAAATAATACATTTTTTTATTATACACTGACCCCTGAACTCCTAAATATATCAATAAAATAAAGAAAAAAATCATATTTAAGACCACACGACAGAAATGAAAACTAATATACATCAAAGCGAGTTTAATAATACTGGTCATCAAGTAATAACATTTACAATATATCTAATATATAAAATTTTCGTGTCACGGTGTTAGAAGTTGAACTCCTCCGAAACGGCTGGATCTATTCTCGTGATTCGGACATCTATATTTCGATCGTTCTAAATGTTTATCTTTATTTTTTGACAAATGTTTTTTTTGGTATTTTTTATGGAATGGTGTGGAATTAAAAAATGCATAGGACCTTAAATTTTCACCTTTATCACCAACCCCTGTTTTTTAATAGTGATAATAGTTATTATAAGGCAGAACAATGTTTGCTGGGTCAGCTAGTTTCTGTATATAATCATAATTATTCTGTTAAATTTTGCTCTCTCATGCAACGGTCACCAAGCGAGTATAGAAGTTAGGTGTTTACTACACCTTACTTGCTCCCTTTGTCGACTACTTGATCGAGCATTACACAGCCTCGCGTGACCGCTCAATCCCTTTCAATACACGAAAAATAAAGCGATCAACGCGCTTAAAGGTTTAACTTCGAAAACTTTCTCCTTAAGTGATACAGTGGTTTAAAGATTTTACAATTAGTATTACTATTTCGAAATCTATCTATATCTATCACAATATCTCTGGAACTATAAGGCGTAAAGACTTGAAATTTGGGAGGAATATTCCTTTTGCCGAGTACAGGTTAGCTAAGAACGGATTTTACGAAATTCCATTTTTTGGTATGTAAAACTTGGTCAGATATTGTTTTCGACATAAAGGAATCTATCAAAAGTAAATTTTAGGAAATTCCATCCTTAAAGAGCAGTACGGGTATCTTTCTTATTTGTAAAACAATTTGCCTAAATTAATGAAAATGAATCATTCCACGCAGACGAAGTCGCAGGTTCAACAAGTTAAATTATATATGAGTTTGTATAACTACTGTCATCGCGAAATAATAAAATTATTTCAGTATTCTTAAAAATGTTTATAATGTGATAAATTTTAATTGTAATTTGGTAGCTCGTATGTAAAAAGATTTTGAAAGGCGACAAGTTTGAAAGTCAAAAGGCGAAAGTAAATCATAAAGATGACCTCTCACGTAGTCATTTTGCAACTTCCTTCTTTCACTCGCTTAAAATAAATAGTATAATCATTCACTGATTTTATGTCTTTAAATGGTAATGGCTTCACTCGACCACGCTTTACTGTAGCTCAGTATAGTATTATTCTTACGCGTGGAATCTCTCGTTCCCGTGACAACATACTTTCCTTTTAACATCATACCTTGTAATATAACGACAAAAGTGTTTTATGGTATTGGTAGTGCGTAAAATGTATATTTATTTAGTAAAAAGTTGTTTTCTAGACAGACACAGAAACAACAACAGACTTGTGAAATTTACACTACCGAAGTTAATACTTTAAATTATTTTTCTTTCATTTGGTGATTTGAAAAACTTGAAAAACGTTAGTAATATAAATAGATTGAAGTAAGTATTTAATAGATTTGATTGCGAAAAGGGCTTCTTCAGTTAGTTCGGGGGTAATAAGTATTTCTCTTAAGAAGAATGGAGTCAGCTCTAAAGCGGCATGCAATTATAGGGTATGTGCAGGCCACCGATGTCTTACGATAATAATCTACTCCCTGAACAAGTGCCGACAATGAACTATGGGATAAACATCTGAATACGTAATTAAAATTTGCATAAAAATGTATAACCCATATCCTACTAAGGTAAGGAAAAAGCATAATATATAACATTCACACAACATTGTCAGGGTCGATAAATGTTACAGTCTATTTTAAAATTTAGATATACGTACACGAGACTTAATATACGATTACCCAGTTCGAATACAATTATCATCAGACTATTAGCACCAAGATCTACCGCTTATTTGCTTTGATTATTAATTCTATTTCTAGCTAAGGCAAATATGCAGTAAATTTACGTCAATTATACCATTAAGTTGTAACCGACATGGTTCTGACTTCTGACGACTTGTGTGAATACTAAGTAAAAAAAGTAAAACGACTGAGACCAAGGTTCATTTAGCTAGAGTCATAAGTAAAGGAATACATCCCTTTTGCACTTGCTATGAATTAATATGGGTGATTGAGATGGAGATAACACTCAACAGACTTGCTTAGGCAGTGGAATGTTTGTTTAAAAAACGACCGTTGATGATTCATATATCATTTGAAAACAAGGCGAGTTCAAATACGGATGACTTTACTCCTTTGATATAATTTGAACCTAACAATATTAACCTTAAAGTTTGGTTTATACCAGCACTTGTCCTATTATTTACAAGTTATTATTAAGTTGATTGTATATTGTGTAATACAGTGGCAGTACAAACAACATGTTGTATTATTATTTGAAAACGATGTGAAACAGGAAACATCTTGCAACGTTTAGAGACTTTTTTGAAATATGTCATGAGCTCTATTGGTTTTATTGTCATCCAGATAGTGAGAGTGCACACGATGTATCAAGAGAAATGTCTCATTGGTTCCGCATCTAAAGAAGTATATTACACTAGACTTCCTGTGATTCTTATACAACTCTAAGACATATGCAGCTTAACGTGACCTTAAGCTGTCGTATCGTTGTTAGACCCCGGTATGTGTTTCTAAGATATCGCACAAGGGTGGTACCACATGAGAACAACCATGGAAACCCTGATGCTACTTAATTCATTTAAAGGAGGTCTATCGTGGGGGCTTAAATGGGTATAATCCCACATAATAGGACTTCTACTCCAAGAGGCCGGATAAAGAAAATCCATAGAAAACCCCAAGTGCAAAAAAAAATTATAAGGCTTTCTTCCATGTATTACTATTTCATTTATTTTTTCAGACTGCCTCATTGGTCTAGTGGTTAGCATGTTCGACTACAGACATGAGGTCCTGGGTTCGAGTCCCGGGTCGGGCCAATTCAAAATCGATATTGAGTTTTCTATTAAGATTTTCTCAATATTTGCCCGAAGTTGGGAAGTTGGCGGTGTGATCCACCCCCGTGCCTCGGAGAGCACGTTAAGCCGTCGGTCCTGCGCCTGATCTCTCTCCGGTCGTGTCGGATTACCGTCACATCGGACTATGAGAGTGAAGGAATAGAGAGTGCACTTGTGTACTATGCCTGCCAATCCGCAGTGGAGCAGCGTGGTGGGTCTATGCTCTAAAAACCCTCTCTCATATGAGCGAGGAGGCCTGTGCCCAGCAGTGGGACGTTAGTGGGATGCTACTATTACTATTTCAGTTGAATGTAAATTTATTAATACTGGAAGTTAGTTTGATCTGAATAATCCGTGAGTACGTATGAGATGAATCTTATATAAGTAAAAAATTTGCTGTATTCAATCAATTACTTGCAGATTTTCTCTCTATCGATGTCTGATACAAGTTTATATACCTGAATACACGTAATTATAAGCCATAATACGTAAATAAATGTGTATAAAGCGTACACTTCCTCTTCAACTGCTACTTGCTATTTATAGTGTGTAAAATGTTCACTTATGTCCATAAATCCTTTTTGTCCTTATAGGTTACATATTATGAGCTCATGCATATGCTAGTTTTATTTTCGAATTTGCTTGGTCCATAACCATATTATTTTCAGTTTACTGTCCAGATACCAGAGTTCTCTGTATTGTCTGTATATCTGCTGATTTCTCTTGATGTAACCTTAATGTTCTACACTAACATTGTTCGTAATATAAATGTGTCCATCGGTTAAAGATAGGTTAGTTATATTTATAGTATAAAGTACTTGACTTGAATAGACAACTATAATAAATGACTGTAGGAGATATTTAAAATAATAAAATTGAACGAATTAATAACTTAAATCTTTGACAATATTTTAAAGTTTGTTAAAATAGTGATTGAGATTTTTATCTGGTGTTAAATACACGGAAGAAAATTCTGATGTGGCCTTATTAATGAGTAATAAGTGCACGGACGATGGGTTTCAAATATTATAATCGAAATAATATCTTAAAAAAAAATACTGATTGTTAAGTAAAGATTTCGCAATGGCATAGAATTTACGTTTCCAATTTATCCTTAAAAGTTTCGAGTTTAAAATTTAAAAGTTATATTTTAAATTTCAAACTCGAAGGCAGGTTCAAACATTTTGTATGAGCAGGAGGTGGAAGGAAACAACTAGATTTATAGTGGAACTAGCTTGCCAAGTCGCAATACCGTTATAATCCAGTTGTTTGTTATCAAATTGATATGGTTAGCAAAATTTCGTGTTTAAAGTTTAGGTATTGTATTTTATAATCTTGACATAAAAGACTAACGTATTAGTACATAAGCACGGAGAAGATCTTTAAGCAAACATTACTCTATTTAAAAGTACTGCATAGTTAAGTATTTGCGACTTCCGTAAACTAATTCATTTCTACACAGACGTATAGTACCGGCAGCGAAGGTTTTATTGATTTCCCAGCTTCCTATAGGAATGTGCCAGATTCTGTTTACATTCGACAGTAGAGTTCATCTCTTTTTATAATGTTTTCATCGTTAAGATTAATTAATACTGTTTTATAAAATTTTTCAATAAAATTATCTATTTATTTACTTATGTGTATTACAACTGAAGGACAACAAATGCAAGATAAATAATTTTGAAAATACTATATGAAAAAATGTTGACGAGGTTCGTAGTTTCATTCGCTGCTGACTTTTTAAAATTATATTAATATAATAAAACGCGTTTGTTATTTTACGATAAACTCATAAGATAACTAATAAAGCGGTAGCTTAAAACGACTGAATATGCATTTAGTTAGTCTCAAAAGCTTCAGCGCTTTGAACATTGTATAATTTATAAACTTTACCTGCATTTGAAGTAGCCTCGAGCCTCCATTCCTCTCCATTCTTATTTCTTACTAATTCAATACAAAAATATCACTTAATCGGAAGACACGAAATTCAGTAATACAAATATAAATAATACTAATAAAAAATAGTAAACATTACACGCGATTTATCAATAAAATAACACATAATTCACAAAATTTGACACTTAATTGACTCGACAAGTCAGTTTTACCGCTATTATTATTATTCGAATTTGGAATAATTTTGCCAATTGAATAACTTTTTTGATTATCGCTTACGCAAGGCATGTAACCGTACAGCCGTTATGAGATCTGTGTAGCGATTAAACAAGCTATTCGTCGCCAGGCGATTCGACTGGAGCGAATCACCGAAAGATGGCGGGGTGCGCAGCCTGCATGACTTTGCACTGAGTAATTGAATATGTAGGCACCTACTGCAATATTCGAGCTTGCTATCACCTATTCATGTCATTTACGTTCCTAGTATACATCTTACTAAATGTACCTTGGTTAACATGGTTTTTATTTTAGAACTCATGCTTTTAAAAGCTTTATATACAATATATTAAGTCTAGTTCATACTAAGTTAAGCGTGAATTTTTGCTCCCATGTTCGGATCCTGAACATACCACAAAGTTCTCTCCTTAAAACTGTGTTAGTTTAAAATTTATAATTGTGTTTTTCGGTATCCACCTTAAGTGGAGCAGTGTGATGGGTTAGCGCTCTGATAACCCTCCTTCCTATGATGATAAGATCTGTGCTCAGCCCTGAGACGTTAATAGGATGCATCTTACCTTATACAATCAGACTGATTAATTATTTTAGTAAGGCTCTTAAAATTCATATATCTTGTACTTGGAGGTCAGCCATGAGTAATGCTTTTTGTATTTGAACAGCCTGAAAAGAGAAGTTTTATAGAGTTTCACCTTATACTGTCAACAATAATATTCCAATGTCAGTCAGTTATTTTAATTATAATTTGCTTATTATTTAAATAAAGTGTGAGTAATAAATTACAATATTCTGTGAGTGTAGATTGATGGGAGGCTTGGGCCTTTGCTAGTTATCACTACCAGCAAAGACGTATTGCCGAAGCAAGAATATGTGTAAACCATAAGAGGAAAATTACCTCTTACCGGATTAGGGCGCTTCCATCTTAGACTGTATCAATGAGGTGAATCACAGTCAAGCTAACCAGTCAACAAAAAAATGTATGGTCAAAAGGAACAAAATCTCGTACATTTCATTGAAAGGGTTTTTTGTATGTTGCTTTTCTAAAGTTAACTTTTACAGACCCGTATAAATAAGATCATGAGAGATATGACATTTAAAAACCCATGGTTTATTTGGTACTGCATACGTTTTATATGGTAGATTTTGGAGTAGGTATACCCTCGCAAAGGATTTATTTTTAACAGGGACGTAGCACAACAACAACAAACAACAGCCAAATTGTAAAACGTCACGGATTTTACCTACATATTTAACTCTTGATACTTTTGGAAGTGATAAATAAAACAATATGTGTACACCTCGTCGATGTTTATTTTTTAAAAAAGTTACATACAAACATTCATAAATGACATTTGCTATGACGACAAACATACGACGCAATGTTTCGCGACTATACACGCCTGATTTATTTGTCAATATTATATAATAACTCAATACACTCGCTGTGATTTCTCTCGATACAAGTTTTAGGCACATTTTAATATAATTAAATAAAATTGAAATATGAATTATAATTATAAACACGTAAATAATAATTCCCGTTTGGCTTGGCCCGTCCAACCTATTAAAACAATTCAACTTGAAATGTCCTATTTATTATAAGTATTAAACAATTCATTTTACTTAAAAATTACTCTATACAAATAAATCAAATTATAATTAAGATTAATACTTAATTTTAATTTAACATTAATCAACAGAAATTGTAAAACTCAAGAAAATATACACAGAATATTTAGATTTGAAACAGTCTACTAAGTGGAATTCTTTGTCATAATCGTTATGCAAATTATAAGATTCATGTTAGCAAGATTAGGAATAATAGAATATAATTTGGTAGTAACTCAAGTAGTCGCTTAAAATTCCTAATGTCGAAACATTTTTTAAAAATGACAATGAGGTACGTTATCTACAAACAACTCAATCTGTAAAAAAATTGACTTACTTCAATACGATGTTAAATCTAAACAGTGCCGGAATTAGGTCTGGAGGCCCTGGGGCATAAATAAATAAACGGATAAATGGAATATTTTAATTTCAATCTGAAATGGCATAAAATCCTGGATCCTTCAATCTGCAATGCGTTGGCAGTGCACTGATTTTACCAATGAAGTCTATAGTGGCAGGCATTCAACATTAGATGTATCGTAAGTTTGTTGGCTGAATCATTTCTGTACAAAAGTAGATTATCTTAAAATAATATCGCACCGGTTTTCCATCGTTAATTACAAATGCAGATTTGAAAGGAGAATTTACATAATGAACACGTGTCTTTTGAGTAGTTAATTACTAATATTATAAATTTGCTATTAATTATGGTACTCAATATAAGAAATACGGAAATGTTACGCCTAATGTATAGGCAAAAATTCTTTCATATACAAAATATAGATCTACGTACACATAGCTGTTGTAAAAAAAAAACAAGAGTAGCCGCGATGTTTTGTCAAGATTTTTCCACCAAGTATGACTATATAAATCAAATCTAAAGTTATTTTTACAAAGGTAACATACAAATTGTATTGAATTTCCAGATACCGTTTAAATTTATTGTTATAAACATGAAAATAATATATAAACAGGCGATACGTACGTTGTAACAGACATTTCAGAGTTATGTATACGCGAATTCTAGTTTTAAAACACAACTAATTTACCTATTTTACTCGTAATTACACACATTTACTACTACAAACTACATTGCATTGTAAGATATTTTTGTTCAATGACATTCAACATTCTCACTCAAAGAGATTTCTCTGATCGTTGTGACTGAGAACATAACATTAATTCATTTTTCTTTTGGTTCCTTTAAGAAAAATGTTTATAAGAAACTACATTTAGTATACGTATAGGAATCTAAAGGGTGTAAGGGAGAAACGAGTCCCAGTCCGTTTCTCCAAACGCCAACCTCACCTGCACGCGGTGCACCCTGCTTCTACCGACGAGGCTCTGGCGACCGACAAATGGCGGTATAACCATTCTCCATAGCTGACCTAAATGCCACAGACCGATAACGGGCAGCAGCGTTATCGGTGCGATAAGGTCAGCACTGCGATCACCAACCCGCCTGCCAAGCGTGGTGATTATTGGCACAACCACAAAATGATTGACAAAAGGCAGCAACGGCCTCCAGTCCCCGGCGGCCCCGCTATTCCTAGCTCTGGCAGCGGTTATGGTAACGGCGGGGCAGGGGTGTAACGGACTCGTCCGTACATAAATAATTATATTTATGGATTTTTCATACTTTCACACATATTATAAAACACTTTGAG
>JACTOM010000019.1:1069166-1139169 GCA_015832385.1 Elymnias hypermnestra | reverse complement strand
TTTTAGAAGACAAAGTTATAAATTTGCACAGCTGGGAAATAAATCGTCTGCTACAGAAGCGAGCCCATCATATTGTTCAATAAGATCGCACTAAAATTCACAAATTGTCATATTCCTTTCCAAATGTCCAGTTTTTAAGTTTTTATTTCGGACGTATTCGTTTATCTAGGTTAAAACGTTGCTTCGTTGGTTTCTAAGCGAAGTCTATTGGAGCAATAACTTGATATGTCGAAAGCATTATGTCATTTATTACCATCGACAGTGGACTTTCATAAATCTATCTGACATCCCATATTCAATACTATTCTATGCTTTTAGGGTGCCTACACAGGTGATAAAAAGGATAAGGTGAAAAAATTATCTCTATGTAAAGTACATAAATAGCAGCCTAATTGCGTCCCATTAGATAAATGTCTTTTTACAGATAAAAGAAAGGGTTTATTATATAAATCCTACAAATACTACCGGAATATTCAGGTCTCCCTTTCCTAAACTGAAAAGCACAATGATGGATTTTAAGCAACAAAAAATCAAAGAAGGTCTATTTTAGAAGTAGACACATAGTTGTGTCTGTCCAGGGTTCGAACCCGCGACCTCTGAATTTGATTCCATACGTCTTGCTGGGACAGTGGCTTCCTCAATATTTGTTTCTATTAAGTTCACCCGGTTAAACGTATAGTTTCCGATACCATTATTTAATCCACGTAAACACACAAAAACATCCTCAAAATCAGTCCAGCCTTTTAAGTAATTATGTGACCCAATTTATACAAAAAAATTATCAAAATCAATCCAACAGTTAAGGAGAATTTCAGTCGAATATTTTAAGAAAAGAAAATCTCAGGCATCGTCTAAGATGATAAACTCGTGATGAAATCCATTGTTTTTGAATTTCTAAGTAGTGTGAGCGTACTATGACAAGATAAAAGATAATTAATTTACTACGGGAGAACATGAACTAATTAGATTACCATAGTCTACGGTATTAAAACCTTACGTGACAGGAGCGGGCAAAACATATTTACTCCGCAATGAAAATATTTTCATCGCATTATATTTTAGCTTCACGTAACCCGTTTATACAATGGAGGCGCAAATTTCTCGTGTTTTCACTATTTCCTACTGTATTAGGGTAAACCCTAAACATTTACAAAACACTTACATTATTGTCAACATTTGATCTTATTATGTTCTATTCTGTCGCAATCAGAGTTAAGCTTTCATCCTTATAAAGAAATAAAATGGGAGTAGCAACCCATTAGCGTCCCAGCGCTGGGCACATGCCTCCTCACTCATAGGAGCGAGGATTTTTAGAGCATAAACCCACGCTGAATTACATAAAGTTTGCGGGCGCTAACACAAGTGCCTCTCTCTATTTCTTTACTCTTGTAGCACGATGGGACGACAATTCGACACGAACGGAGAGACATTAGGTACATGATTGACAGTTTAACCTGCTCTCAGAGGATAGGGGCTGGAGCACACCGCCAACTTACTAAGAAAATCTATTCAGAAAACTCAATAACTTATTAGTAAACTCATCACATTATGTAGTAAGAGGATTGCAGCTTAGAAAAGCTGATAATAACGTGCAACGTGTCTGTGTTGCACGTTATTATCGTTCGGTAAAGGTCTCGAGGCCGCCAACTAAACAATAAGCTGACCTGCTGAGCGCGACCAAGCAAACTACATTCTATAAGTTAGGGAAGATGACCACCAACAAATGTTGGTGAAAAGCAGGAACCCACTCGCGATAGATGTGTATAAGAGACAGATCCGTAGTAGAACCAAAGTCACCGACATAGCCCTACGAATCGCGAACCTGAAGTGGCAATGGGCGGGGCACATAGTCCGAAGGACCGATGGACGTTGGGGACCGAAAGTGCTGGAGTGGCGACCCCACACCGGACGGCGCAGTGTAGGCAGACCCCCCACAAGGTGGACCGATGATATAAAGAGGGTCGCCGGTAACCGTTGGGGCCAGGCGGCGCAAGATCGGGCCTTGTGGCGGTCATTACGTGAGACCTATGTCCAGCAGTGGACGTCCATCGGTTGAAGCGACGACGACGACGACGACGATAGGAATCTAAAAATGATTACTGAATTAATTAAAATAAATTTCATTTCTTCATTTCACAAATATTTAAAGTTGCAGATTTTTATATAGCCTTTTGATTAATATATAATATAGGAATGAATAATATCATAAAAGCATATTCGTCGATTCCTGTCATCTAGCACGAATATTGCAAATTTATTCCTTAGAAAGAAAACTTTCAATCGATGGCATTGTCAAATTTTCTCAAAATAAATTTAATTAACGAGTTTATATTCTAAAAAACTTAACAACATTTGTTATCCCTTACAAGTTTAAAAAATGTATTTGAGCGGATAATTTTTTTGTTTATTAATAGCTGAAAATTTGAATAAGATATACATACATTTTATGTAGGGCCAATGTGAACTCATAGTAAGAATTGAAAAATGTCTTACAATGCAAATTCCACAGGACCAGGGTTACATAATGCGGTTACCGTGCCTAGGATTTTACACAACAAAGGTATTAGGTATATAACGTTAGGCAGTCTTTGGGTAGGTCGGAAGATTTTAGCGACTAGGTATATATAAATTTTCGACAATAATTTTACTAATACCACGAATAACTATACCGACCAATTGTAACGAACTGCTTGGAGACGTCTTAAAATATTTCAAAATGCAATTGGTGACATTCCATCATATTATCAATCATCCTCTTCATATCTTCTGGAATATACAATCGATCTAATTTGACGTTTATAAAATATTATATAACTTAATCGATATAAGTTATTCATTTTGAATTTTTTAAGAGCTCCATCAATTCTTTTCACTCTACCGACCAAATTCTACAGTCTAACATCGATATAACTTACATCTACACAATTAAACTATCACAATATAATAGTTTAATATTCTCATCTATAATTGGTGTCATTGGGGACAAAGCGAATTTACTTATTTTCTATGTCATTTGTAACAAAATCAAAACTTTCGACATACATACGTTTTTGTGCGATTGTATAAATACCCTGAATTGACAAGTAAAAATTTTCAAAAATTTTGGACAATTTAAAAAGGGTACAAAGTAATTCACTAAGAAGGGTAAAATTATCAAGATATTTTGTTGTGTTAAAACAGATGAAAAATAATCATCAAAAGAAGACGATCAATTTAAAAGTTTGATAACAGTGATAGTATCTCTGTGCTTTTTCATATCTATGTCCAAATATATGAAAATGGTCTACGTGGCCAACTTATAGAATACGAATCTAAATTTTTATGGCTACATACATCTCTTCTATGACTAACACAGTTACGACTAAATATCATGCAACTAGGTCAAGCATTTTCCCTTTGAGCCAATTTAATATTCTGAACACCATCCTTCTAACATTATTAATTACTTCGTATAATTCAGAAATATAAAAGTCATAAGATATTTTTTTCGCAATTGCAGTTTTAATTGGCACATTAGTACAATTCCCCTTGTGAATAGGAAAGATATTTCTATTTACCAAATATTGAGCAGCGTAGTGGTAAAATTGCAATTAGTATTGAGGACTACATTCCAGCAGCACATGACTGAATAGACTCTTAACAAATCAAATACCGTACGTAAGTACTTCTTAGAAAAATATAAGTTAGCAAATATAAGTTTTTTTCTGTATCCCATTGGAGTATTATCAAATTTGCAAAGGAAATTATATCGGTACATTTGGTTCTAAAGTTACATCATGAAATCCCCGCAGTCTACTCCAAAATCCCAGTCATCTGATGTAGTGGCAGTGTCATCATATTCTGCAAGGGCTTGCTCATAGGCTGATGCTTCATATGCAGTAACCCCGTCTAACATAGAACATGCTTGGGAAACGTTTGTGTGATGCATAATTGGCATTGCATGAAGCGCAAAGTCTTCTCCTTCCTGAGACCATGTCAAACCTGGAATGATATAAATGTATTTGTACTAATTTTCAAAAGTAGGAAAAAGGTATTATCGTACCCGTTACGTAGCCCTTTAAGCTGACAATATAAAATTATACTATCAAATACGAATTGAATTATTTTTTATATTAAGACCGTCAAATGCAGATATAAGGATTTTTTTCTATATCTTTTTGATATTAAGACCAGGAACGTTTTATTTGCAGTTACAAAATTAACTAAAATAGTTAAAACCCAAAGACAGAATATTTATTAAAAAAATATGTATATTTTAAAAATGCGTAGACGTGGATATCACGCTAAAAATAAAGTTTTTCAAGTCGATCATAGTTTTCACGGAGGCCTATTACCATTCTACAGAAGATTTTTCTTTTAAAAATGTTTTAGTACCATACTATGTATACAGTCAATCTTTAGTTATGTATATGGGACAAAAACTAGCCTATGTCCTAGTTGTCGTGACTCCGGCTGACTTTATATAAAAATTCATCAGCCTGTCAAACTTCCATCATAACCCAGTGGATGAACATTCTAAACACTTGTTAAGTTATTTACCAAATTGACATTACAAAACTTATTATGATAGGTAAGATCCAAGGTTACAGGGGGTGGGCGGGCGCAGGAGGAAAAATCATGGCTTTGAAACGTCAGGGAGTGGACGGTCTTCTTGACTGAGAAGTTGCTGCACCTTGCGCAAGACTGACAACTATTTACGGAGCTGACAGTCAACTTCCAGCAATGGAGAGGCAGCGTAAACAGAAGAAGTGCCCTTTTCGGCGAATAAAAACATCAGGAGGACACTTGAATATTCTTTCAACAAATCTGGGATATACGAAGTCTGACAAGCGGCAAAGGAGCAGCGGCGTGGATTTACGCTCTAATAAACCTCTTATAAGAGAGGAGAAATATGCTTAGCAGTGAGACGTTATTAGACAGAAGTCAGACAAACGCAGACGTTGAGTTACTTTGGTGGATATATAGTTAGTACGAATATTGCAAGTTTAAGTATGTAAAAAAAATACTTACGCCCACTCCAAACTCCATTTGGCAGGGTAACCCAGCCCCAGCCTTGACCCCAGGAAAGCTCATGATCCAATTGTCCGGCTAGCGGAACCTGACGTTTAATAACTGCAACAAGACCGCGCCCATCCAAAGCCCCAACCGTGTTATGTGGTGAACGTACATACATTTCTGATGAGGTAGTTGCTGGAAAAGGATTTAAAAAATTAGCTTTTTCAATTTCTACCGTTAATTTTTTTATTTATTTATCCACTCAAGTTCAATTCTTTTTTTAACTTATAGTGATAATACATGATTGTTATATATCTGTGTATTGTGGTTAATCTATGGTTAGATCTCACGCCTAATCTCGGCTTCGGCGCAAAGGGTGGAGAGGACTGACTTTAAACGATTCCATGTAATACGAATAAACATTAATAAGTTATTTATAATGTTTGCTGATATGTAGAAATTAATTGATAGAAATACAAGAATTAATTGAAATACGTGAAGAAAGCTCATTACAATGATGGTATTCAGTTTTTGGATTCAATCAGTTAATTTTACGAAAAATTTATTGTACGAGTACACCGCTATTTATAAAAAAAACTCACGTAAAGATCCTTTCTATATAATGAATCTAAGAAGTTCATGGCCATGTATAAAACAATTACTATTGCTTTATATTACTTTTTAATTTATTAAATTGTAACTCTATGCTTTTATTAATAAAAATTAAAATTACAATTTTACAACACGACGATTTCGCTAGGTTTTTTTTTTGGTATTTTCGGAATATTTTTTTCTCCTCCATAACTCTTGCTGTTTTCAACACGAATAAAGTATAAATTAATGCATATCGACGCTGGAATGCAAACATGCAAGCAACCTCAATTGTTCATCAAAACAAACAATTTTTTCATAAAAAAAAAAAAAATCGTATTTATCAACAAGAGATATAATTTTTGGGTATTTTTATTGTATTAACCTAAAGACTTGTTAATTTAATACTAAGTAGCTGTGCGCACGACTTCATCTGCGTGGACTAATGTGTTTAGGTAATAATTTTAGAAATTTAGGCTAATTATTTACAGACATAGGTATAATTTCTTGCAATGTTTTACTGCAAAGAGCTTATTTAAGTTAGTTCAGTATAGTAAATTTAAATTAAATCAGTTTAGAAGATTTGGCGTGAAAGCGCCGCAGAAAACAGATTTACTTTCGAATTTATAACATTAGTAAAGATTTGTCGGGCTACTATGTGTTTGTTTTGCAATGTCGATATATATTGTGTAAACAGTCTTAAGCATTTAGATAATAGAACTTTGATATTTCAAACACATCACTTAAGTAATATATATTTGTTTGTTAGAATTATAATGTATATAAAAAATATTTGTTATAACCATCACACTTACAATTCACTTGTAGAAACTAACTGCTATTTTACATATTTAAGTATTGATATTTTTCAAATTAATACATAATATCATGCATAATCAGGTGTAAAATTTGAACAAACCAATAAGATTGCATCCACATAGGGTACAGATAAAATGCGTTTATTGGATAGGTCTTACGTAATTCAAGACGTATATGTAACGCAAACACATTTTCTTCAAAATAATTTTGTTTATTTATTTATTGGTAACAGCGTTTTATCAAGTTGACATAGAATACTTAATATACTTAAAATAAGACCAATTACCGATTACACAAATTACTATATAATATTTCAAATAACAGAATAGGTACACCTATTGTTATTTGAAGAAATGGATAGTAATGAAAAGAAAAAAACTGAGATATTCGATATGTACTTACGAAGAGTTAGTGAGTATATTTGTGAGTTAATTTGTAGTCTTTGTTTGAATTTAGTTATGCAAGAAGAATTGGTATCTGGTTTATTTAATAATAACCGAAGCTCCCAGTATTAGCTTCGGTTATTTAATTTTATTTATGATTTAGTACCATCAGCTTTGAAAATCTTCTTTTTTAACCGACTTCCGGACAAAAAAGGAGGAGGTTATCAAATCGTCTGTATTTTTTTATGTTTGTTACCTCATAACTTTCGACTGGGTGAACCGATCTTGATGAATCTTTTTTATATGAAAGGTGGTGCTTGTCGTAGGGTCTCATTTTTTTAAAGTCCATTTCTGATGATGGCATCCATGAGAAATCCGGATAAGTCTTAAATTTGCATTAATCATGTGCGCGACAAATGGACGAGTAACTCAAGATCACTCCAACCGATTTCAATGATTCTTTTTTTATTGGAGTCGGTGTCAGCCAAGGTTACCCACATATAAGCTATAGGTGGAAGTGGCGCCGGAGCTGCCAAGTGGACACGCGGGACACACCTACCTACGCTGACGCCGAATATAAGAATACGAAGAACTCTAAAAAAGAATACGCAATTATTTTTTACTTTCGAGATCATATTAATAGATTTGTAAGACTTATTTTGTTACATATTTTATTTATTAAGGATTCTTTAGGCAGATAAAATAAGTCGAGGTGTGAATTATATTTTATATTAAATAAATATACTTGTACATTTCACGGCTCTATAACTCACATAATCGAATGATAAATATGATAAGTGCTGCTTTGAATATAAAAGGAGCTCGGATATTATCTTCGAATTATTTTCTTGTATGAAGACAGAAAATCCGCGGCTAGACTAGATAATAAATGAAACCATCTGGTGTTTGTTGGCAGTCGCCATGTGCCGACTTAAAAGATTAAGTCAGTGAGTCGGAGGACACTACTTTTTCTTTTCTTTTCTCTAAATAAATTGAAGACCCAAGACATTTTTTTGGATTACTTCTAAACCAGGAGGATTTACGTGAGCGCTTAGTAAATTATTTTTCCCCTTTTAGTAGTTTGGGTTCTCTAAAATTATGTCATTTGTTTTTTAATACTAAATGTATACAATTACTGCCTAATGTGACACTCGTTTGGTCTAATCTACATATATATAAAAATCAATTGCTGTTCGTTAGTTTCGCTAAAACTCGAGTACGGCTAAGACTAATTTGGTTAATTTGAATTTTGAATTATTTGTGGAAGTCCGTAGAAGAAAGAAGTCTCACTTTCCCTAAGAAATTATCCCGTTTTGATTTTCGTCCCGTCTTTCAGAAATCAAAATAAATTTAAAAGAAAACTTCTGTTTCTTTTACATTTGTTTTTGACATTAGATATTGACAACCAACCATTTTTGATCGCAACTAATATTTCACGATCTTTGGCGGAAATCTGGGCGTAAAGGTCGCGTTCTGTATAGTATAATTTCTTTTTTTTTAAGTTAAGTTTTGATCATATTTTTTACTAAAGTTCAAACATTCTGCATAATTTGATTCGCCTTTTTTATTTATGGATTCTGAGGTGGTACGTAGTTTGCTAGGTCAACTAGTTTTAAGAGTTTCTTGCCGGTTTCTTCTTAGCGGATTAAAATTTCCGAACCGGTGGTAGATTTGTTACCAACGAACAGACTACTGACGATTCAAAATTTAATTATCCTTTTTATATAACGCATTCATTCAACAAACTCTTAATTGCCTTCTAAATATACACCTATCGCAAAAATATTAAAATAATGAATAATCACGTGGGCGATGAGATGCGAAAATAGAGATGTGGGCGCTTTTGTTTTGCAAAATTAAATAATCTAATATTATGTAGTACAATAACTTTTCATAAAAAATATAAATGCATAAATTGTATCAACAAACTCTAAAAGTAACACGCTTTGTATCATTAACAAGCCGGGGCAGACTTCGCTATGATTCACTATTTCTTATAACATTAGTTATTTTTGAAAGCAAATACAGTAAAAATGGGTCCAGCTGGTTTAAAATTGAATCAGGGTATAAAAGCACGTAAAAATTAGATACTACTACTAATACATTTTATTAATGACTATAATACCAAACTTTGCTTTAAAGAATTTCACTAGGTAAAAGTAGTATAATTTAATTAATATGTAAATAAAAAAGGTAAAAGGTAAATAGCAGTCTATTAACATCCCACTGCTGGGAACAGGGCTCTACACTAATAGAACAGAGGGTTTTAGAGCTTACCACGGTGCTCCATTACGGGTTGGCACGCTATCCATTCCCTAGAATATGCAGGTTTCCTTGCGATGTTTTCATTGATGGAATGGAAACAACAATCAAGTACTTTAATTAAATTTTATTATTATGGAGAAACAGAACGATGCTTGCCCAGAATTCGAATTCGCGGTTCCTCTACATGAGAATCCACACGTTTCACCGCCAGGCCACCATAGTTTTTTTACTTAGAGAAGTACTAAAGTAGTAAACATTTTAAAATATTTTCTGGATTACATTTAAATGAAACTGGATTAAAAGTTTAGGTGCTGTTGTTGTTTAAAAGATGTTTATAAATTTTAGTAAACTTTTTCTAACAATTATAAATAGTTGATTGCAATGTTAAAAAAAATTCATGTTGGGTAATGTAGAAAACATTTCTAAACAAAATTGTTATTAAACTGCGAACCGATGCCGTGTTTACAAGTATTATAATGTTTCTGAACATTTCTATCAGTGTAGAAGCACTCAAAACATCTAATAATTTCTAACATTTGAAAATGTTTGTAATGTTTTTTAAACAGCACTGTGGCAGCACCATTATAACATTCTTGCATTCACATCGTCTGTACATACTCGTAGAAGGTTACTTTCGTTGTAAAGGTATTATTCTGATTCAATTTAGTTTCCAAACTTAAATGAGACGTTATCTTAATCGCTTACGTTCTAACAATAATGTCTGGGACTAAATGTCCTTATCGTAGAACATATGTACATGCATATGTATCTCGTTTATATATGAACTTCAATGTTGTTACTATGTATTAGTAAATGTATTATGTAAGATATACATATAAAGTATCATCCATTTTAATGGTTCGTGTTTGTTTTATTAAAACATTGATAAGACAAAGCAAAATTTGATTTTCAAGCCAGAGTTTTCATATTTCGTTTTAGGGTTTCCCATCTTTTTGTTTAATTTTTTCTTGACTTGCATCTAACTTTTTCCTCAAATATACATCCAAACTGAAAGAATTAAAGATCTTTGGAAGTTTCTCCAACAAGTAATAATGATATCCACTTAAGGGTATTTCGAAGTTGATTAGAGAAGTCTTTGACAGAAAAATTAGATACGGTTTGATATATGTAGCAGCTAAACAAATGAGGCACAGCATCTGACATTTAAATATATGTGGCTTAACAGAGAAACCACTAAACGAGTATCAACTTTGAGCTTGAAAATCATTATTTTTCCCCTTTACTCAATACATATTAAAGCTGTCTTGTAAATTCAAAATTAATCTAGTCTGTATTATATATTAGTCGATAGCATTTACTGCCATCTATGTCTATTTACTCAGGCTTTGATAATATTTTAGAGATTGTAGGAGGCATTGTTTTAAGGGATTTATGTGACATGGCTTATACATTAGGAGTTCAGAACTACCGACCCTCTCGAAACTTCGTAGCGTGATTCGGGTTGTCCTTTTTTGTCGCTTTAGCATATCCAAATACTTCAATCCCTCTAAACCTAAAATTAATGTCGACATAATGTGGCTTAAAACCTACAAATACAGCAATTGCCAAAAAGTGCTAAGATAAGACAAATAGCTGCATTGGTTGAATAATTCAAACTTTATAAAATATTATTTAAGGATACAGCAGAATCCTAATAGTTCTTATTTACTTGTGTCAAAAACTTGTTAATGGTTGATTTATATAGTTTGTTTAATTTTCAAACAGCTGTCCAGAGAATTAGTCTTGGTTACATAGATTTAATTAGATTATAAACTTTAGGTGAAACTTTTCTATGTGTTATGAATTTTCCTAGAAACACTCAAAAGTTTTTTAATGGCAGGTCTTATAACAAACACAACCAATTCGAAGAAAATATAATAAGAAGCTTATACTCAAGTTTGCTTGGAAACTTCTTAACTCTATTAAATATAACGATAAAGCTCCAGTAACATGGTTTGTGGGACGAGTGGAAAATGGTCCCGGCTCGTATAACGACGGTAATGAGCTACATACGACACAACCTAGTAACCCTCATGCCTCTTAATAGTCAGATGTGCTTTCCGGCTGTACCTGCCGTATATTTACTACAGATTATCCTTAACCATACGCTTAGCTAACCATAGACTTACAGTAGATTTTCATTATAGTTTCGTTTTTCAGACTATTCGTAGGAGAAAAACATGAGCTTTTCAGGAACGACGAGTTATAAAATCGTTTCCGAAAAGCTAACACGACGTTCAGGTATAAATACAGTAACCAGTTGATGCTACTGTATTTAAATAAAATTTTTTGACAATTCAATTAATACAAATAAAAATAAATTAATACTTTTAAAATTTATGTTCATATTTTATATTTTGGTTTCGATTTCTGAATATTCCATTATCTTATCAAATATAGCCTCACTAACAGATTACAGATTAAAAAACAAAATTCTGGATAAGCTACGTGTATTTTATCAATACCATTTGGATTTAGGTCTCACCTTTACGACTCACGTGTCAGTTGTAAATTCATATTTTTAAATAAAATAGCTTTTAATGCTTGATTGGAAAAATGTATAATGCATTAGAATTGATTTGTAAATGATGTCGCGGATAAATATTATAAAAGCTCTTATGTCCTAAACTTCTCATCGTTTCACACGTGCCATTGGACTATGATTTGACAATAAAGATAATATATCTTATTAAAACATAACATAATTGCATAATAAGTACATTCATTATATACTGTAAGAAATGTGAATTCCTATGATATCTAGTACTACCTTCTTAAATTTATTACAGAGAGGGGAAACTTTTAACCTTACTTAATTTTTTACCATTTTTTTTATAAACGAACGTCGGAAGCATTTTTTGACTGAATGTTTTGAGGTAGGTCTATGTAATAGCATTTTAGCCTCTCTTTTAACAGAGGAGGCTAGGGTGTTTTGTACATTATTCGATGATAAGTATTAGGTTAAGATGTTTTTATATTGTTGTTAGTTTAAGTTTTTTATATAGTTTAAATGTGTATTTTTTATGACGGGAGCGGGATAGTCAATAAGTGACAAAACACCTTTTAAATAATGATTTTAAAAAAAGAAAGTTTGAATTGGATATATAGGGAGAGTGTAATCTAACAGTAAGATTTGAAATAGTTAAATTGTGAAATTATTGCTAACGTTCTCTTTCTTTCGGATTTGCCATACAAAAGCTTAATCTTAATTGCAACCTCAGATAGCCATCCTAATAAGACCCCATTCAGAAGACGAGGGAAATGTCTTCCATTATAATCCCTGTAATAACTTCGGATTAGGGTTTATTTACTAATGGTTTGGTTTGATACGGCTTTTCGGTACGTGCCTCGAGCTAACGAAGCACCGTTTGAATAATTTACAGATACATAGAAATGCGCACAATTAATGTGGTTAGTGTACATAAATTTATGAAATCCATACATATAAGTAAATATAATATTTATAAATGATTAAAAAGTCGAATATAAACTTTCTTAACATTTTATATGGTTACATATTAAATGTGAAATGAATTCCGCTTTATACCTAAGTATAATTAAGTAATGAAATAGTACATCCAATTATCGTCCCACGCGTGCTGGGCACAGGCCTCTTTACTCATAGGAGAAAGGGTTTTTAGAGCATCAACCCACCACGCTGCTACACTGTGGGTTGGTGGGCATAGTACACAATTGTACTCTCTATTTCTCAACTCTCATACCCCGATGTGAAGGGAATCCGACATGACCGGAGAGAGAACAGGCGCAAGACCGACGCGACGGCTTGCTTACTTGCGACGTGCTCTCCGAGGCACAGGTTGACCGCTAACTTCCCAACTTCGGGCAAATATTGAGAAAACCTTAATAGACATCTCAAAATCCATTTAGGAATTAGCCCGACCCAGGACTAGCACCCGATAAATATCTAAGTATATTCTTTTTCAAAAAAAAAAACATATGAAACGGAATAAAAACGGCTTCAGGTTTCTTCACATTACAAACATTAATAAAGAAAAAAATTACTTAATTTAAGAAGATGAAGATTTGACTTGAATATCCCAGGGTTCCGTTATTCGATTCTCCGGTTTTTCGTTATATTTGTATAATAAAATATGAAAATGTTATAAAAGCACTTGGGTTTTTACCAAGTTCATATATTCAGAATTATAAAACAAAAACTCTTTACTTTATAGGTCTAAACCACAGCGTAAGAATTTGTTTTTATTAAAAAAAATACTATTTTATTTTACTTACGTCGCACTCTGACTGTGGGTCGTTTGAAGGCTGTGCGAAGGTACGGCATCGACATTACAAGTTCGATGTGAGGTGGCGGAGGAAGCTGGAAGGAAATTATAGTTAAATTAACAGAAATTCTTACGATTACATTATTAAGGTATTGATAACCACATAACGAACAGACACAATATAGCATAGAGAGGTTTTGATGTAAAGAATAATTATACTTTGCGTAAAAAAAATTATTTCACCAAGCAAAGCGGAGCTTACAGCACTCGTTCAGTTCGTGTCCTTTGTTAATAGTTTTCTATTCCCCTCTTTCCTATTATGTAGTAATAAATTAAAATAGAATAATGTCAAGTCGGTCATATTCGATAAGAATATGACCGGCAATATTGTTGCCAACTTTAACAACATAAATACAAATTCATTTGGCTCAATCGATTAAGCGTTTGAAACAAAGTGAAACTTTAAAAAGAGAGCTTTTGAGAAACGCTATATCCCTATTGCGTGACATTATAGACTGTGAGGGAGTATAGCTCTCTTCAACGCCTTTACAAGTACGACTAAATCAGCTTAATGAGTTCACAAATTAAAATTTACGAGTAAGTGAATAAAAACGTGGGCAGAGCCAGAAAAATCTGGCTGTACCTTCTTTAATTTATCAGCCTAAGCGTCTGCCGAGCGCTATCTGATCGAATAACGTTTCAAATTATAGCCAGAGAAAAGTAGATCTGAACTTTATTGGAAGCGCGGATTTGAAACCGAGTCGATTGTACGGTACAAAATGATAAAATAAACAAAGAAGTATTATTTAACAAGAAAATCTTTTATTTCAAGGCAAAGAGATATTATAACTGCCTCATTGGTCTAGTGGTTAGCATGTTCGGCTACAGACATGAGGTTCTGGGTTCGAATCTCTGGTCGGACCAATTCGAAATCGATATTGAGTTTTCTATTAAGATTTTCTCAATAATTGCCCGAAGTTGGGAAAAAATTGGCGGCGTGATCCACTCCCGTGCCTCGGAGAGCATGTTATGCTGTCGGTCCTGCGCTTGATCTCTCTCCGGTCGTATTGGATTGCCTTCACGTCGGACTATGAGAGTGAAGGAATAGAGAGTGCACTTGTGTACTATGCCTGCCAATCCGCAGTGGAACAGCATGGTGGGCCTATGCTCTAAAAACCCTTTCTCATATGAGTGAGGAGGCCTGTGCCCAGCTGTGGGACGTTAATAGGCTGCTACATACATAGATATTACAATAAACTTTCAGAAATTGTGGAGTTTGCCGAGGCATTTTTCATTTATATGAATCTTCCATTAAGTAAGGTTTAGATCATTTATTATTTTATTTTATTTATTTATCATCAAGACATACAGTATGTTCTTACAAATAATGATCGATGACTACTGAACTAGTATAAACTGTGTTTCAGTAGTCATCACCTTCCTAATGTACTATCAATTACAATCAACCGCACATCTTTATGTATGTTAAGATAAACATTTTTTTTTTAAGTTATATTGAAAGGCATGCTTGTATGTATCTGCGTATGGGTTTATGTGTCTGTGTTGTATGTATGGGTGCGTGTATGTGAATGTGTGTAAGTGTGAATATACGTATATATACTTTAATTAGATTATTTTATAAAGTAAGTTTTCAGTTTCCTCATAAGAAAGGCCATTGAGGTAGTCTTTCACTTGTAGTTTGCATTTCCGGGTTGTAGTTCGATAAATATTTAGTGTTTTGTTGAAAAAATTGTACAACCTAGACCCAAGAACATAGTATTGATGGTCCGCTAGTATAGTTCTGTGCGCTTCATATGTACATATTGTATAATTCCTACGTTTCGCTTCATTCATAATATCAACTTTAAGGGTTAACGATTTATGTTTTCGTAGAATTGCTTTCAAAATAAAGATTTTCCTTATAGTTAGAACTTTACTATCCTTGTATATAAGAGATGTGCTATACCAATAAGGTTTCCCAAATATCGTTTTTAATATTGACCTCTGAGCACGTTCTATTCGTAATAGTAGGGAAGTTCCGGCACCACCCCACACTGTAATGCATGTAATTTATGATATCATACTTACTGTATCACTAATATCATGAAGTTAACGAAGAGTCTCAAATTAAAAATCTGTATTCTATAATACAATGCCTCCAAATTGTTTGTTTTGAAGTGAAATTTCTTTAGGCGCATGAGGGTAAAATTTTTACGGATGAAACGCGTGATTAGCGTCAAGATGTTCTTTTATCCTAATTCGTTTGAAGGTTAGGTAGTTTTAATATTTATAAATAACATGTGGCATTTTAATTTGCCACTCGTCATTTAATAATTTAAAATACTATTTTTTATGCTATATAAAATAAAAATATTTCATAAGTCGTCTTTTCTAAATTTTTAATTCAAAAACCTAATATTGACAAAAACACGTGGCATTTTTATTAGCAATTCGTCATTGGAGATTTCAATAAATTGTTTTTTATTAATTTTGGATATATTAAAATATTGGTATATGACAATTAAATTTAGTAAATTCCTAATATATCTTCCTTTTTTCCCTCCCTCTAAGTCTCGAAAATCGAAAGTTTTAGATTTATATAAAACTAAGGTTAAGGAAAAAAATAGTGACTAGCGTTACAATACCATTCATGAATTCCTTATTTCTCCAACTTTATATGTCTATCGCTTTGAAAACAATTTTCAAAATACGCTACATTCAACTTGATGTCAACGCTTCGCCTTTTGAACCGGTAAATATAATTGGTGGAGACCCAAAAGCCCAAAGGTCATTTGGCATATACATGCGAGAACGACCCAACCCAATTTAAGCGAAGTGATCAAACTTAATGTTTAATTTGTGTCATATTACGTAATACTTACATGTTCATGAAAGGTTAAATTAAAAACACTGAAACTTGCTTTTCATCACATTATGTTGTAGATTTTAAAATTTTACGAGTATATAATATAAAATACTAAAGACTAACTAAGTACTTACCGTTTTTGATATTGCAGCCATCCATTCTCTATGGTAGCATTAAAACAGATTACAATTAGACACTATAGAAATAATGTGTATGTACAATTTTTTTTTACTTCTTTTCGACATTATTCTCTTAATACAATTTCACTGCCTCGTTGGTGCAATTGTTTGAGGATTCGCTTCGCTAGCAGAGGTTATGGATGTAGCAGAGGGCAAATTTGGAAAACTGCATTATCTTATTTCTGGGTCCAGACTGAAGGGGGGTTCTTCGACCGTGGCTAGTTACCCTACTTGCAAAGATGTTTTTTTTTTGGCGCTGGGAAATGTAATTGCGCACGGAGTGTGGGACTCGCTGGAATTGCCAGAATACCCACTAACACCCAGCAGGGCCTGTCGTCATCCATGCATGGGTAGCCAGAGTTTCGTAGGGGCATTCACCGGATGAGGCCGGCTTACAGATTCTCTATAAGGTGAGAGGTTGTAGGAACCTCCGTCTTCTGGTTCCTACTCCCCTCCGTCGGGACTGGAGTGCCTCAGCAACTTGCAAAGATGTGCCGCCGAACTAAAACTTTGCTCTTCAGTACAATGCTTTTCAGAAACCGTAGGAGATAATCATACATCTTATCGAGGTAACGCAATTCAATTTTAAGCTAAATAACTATTACTATTTACTTACCACCAGATGAGATCATAGTCCAGTGCTGACGTGTCAGAAATAAAAAAGATATACTCTGGTTCAACGCGATATTACTTATATACATTTGGGATTATCTACACAGGCGAAATTATAGTAGCGTAATAGTTATTACGCTTGTAAGCGTATAATTGAAAGGTATATAAACATTTAATTAACTTATAAGAAAATTTGAGTAAATATAAATGGGAAAAAAATTAATACAAACAAATTCTTGATAAAGAGACTTCATCTTTCCGCCCAATTCAACCGCCGCGAAAAATAGAGAAACCTTCGCTAACAGAGAAATAAAATGTCATTTACAATTTCAAGACGTCTTTCGAAAAGTTCCCTTTGCATATAAATGAAGAAAGCATCTAGATAAGCAGATAAAACGCTGTGGAATCTTTAAACATCTTCAGGCTACGGAAACAACGAAAACGACAAAGGCTGTCCTTTTATTAAAGATTTGTTGTAAACCTGAGATTTGTAGTTTGTATAATTAATAAAATGATTGTTATAAATAAAAAAGTGCTGAAGAATGAAGTTACATTATTGAAATCATTTATTAATACTCAATAAAAACTATGCAATCACGTCACGAAAGTTTTAATGTTGGTTCGCTAATATGTAACAATTTTTAAGAATCCGGCAATCATAATTAAGTATTTAAACGTGTTTAAAATTAGTTAAAAATATGTGTTAATCTTTTAAATTGCTATCTACTGTAACTTGTATTATTATTCTGTTTTCTGACCTTATTTTAATTATGCAGTAACCAGTAAAAATGAAGAGGGAGTACTTTCCGCGTAAGGTCCATTATTTAATTCTATTTATTATCTGTGACTGCTTCGCGTAACTCAGCGGTATCAGGCGAAGTCAAAGTTTCACGTTATTTATCGTTTATGTCGGGCGTCGAAACCGCTCAATTTGTCACGGCCCTTAATTCTGTTCCAGCTCAACGCTTGCGCGAATAGTTGAAAATGTACAAGGGTTCCAAAACGTTCCCGGAAAAATAGTAGAATATAAGTAATTAAGTACGGCCAATAAGAAGTCAATACACGGCAATAACAAACGGCAATAGTTCACGTACGTATGTTTCATTCCATAACTGGAATAAACTTCTATATCGAAGAAACAAGCAAATAGAATAAAATAGGTAATGACTAATAAGTTTATTCCTATATGCTTATTTTTTCTAACGTCATGCGTAGACCTATCTATAATATAAAAATGAATCGCAAAATTTGTTGGTAAGCGCATAACTCAACAACGCCTGGATCAATTTTATAATTTTTTTTAAATGTTCGTTGTAGTCCAAGGATGGTTTACGGCAAGAAAAGTTCGAATAATTGCAGGGGAAAACCCTAAAAACGCCCTTTTCTGTTTCTCATACAAACGTTTTCTAACTAAAATGTAGAGTCAATTTGACCTTTATTGCTATTTCATAAAGTTCATAATAAATTACAAGTACGAACTGTTGTCTAAGCAATGTAGGTGTGTTCCTAACGTCAAAGAGTCAATATGAATAGTCACAAAATGTAAGAGCTATAGATATTTAGTATTGCTGTAATTTCATTTCGAAAATCATTCGTAAAACTGAAATCTGCCACATTTCAAAACCTTTTGACAGAACGAAGTCTGTTGGGTCTGCTAGTTTATCATAATTCATATACTTCTTACGCTAGTGCGACCTTGCATCGATAATTTCATTGTTTCAGTAGAAGTTTAAAAAAAATAAAGACAATGAGAAAGTATGGCATATGAATGGTTACTAACACAATCCAAAATAGTCAACATGAATCTTGTGATGAAAACTTAAATTAAATAAAAGGCAGAAATGGCCCTACTGAGTATCACCAAATATCATTCTCAAATCATTATAGAAGTAGGATTGTAAAATAATGGAACTTGAAGTATTGATTTCGAGGCGTGTGTTCTTATTCTTTACTATTTCTTAAAGTGCTCATTAATTTCAATATTATACTCCTCTGAATAAATTGTTACTTGAATGTATAAAAAAAGATAAAATTCAATACTTTGTGGCAACCCTATGTGTGACTGAGGTAAACCCGAGTAATATAGTGTCTTAAAAATATACTCCACACATCCAGCTTATTCGATCTTTTAAATTTCTTTGTGTAATATTTAAATAAGTTTACTTAATATGTTATTTAGATATTTCTACGATTATTTTGATAGCTTTTACAGGCAACTTCGTCTGCTTGATTTCATAGAATTTATATTATTAATCGATTCAGTCAGATTTTTAGCCACACACATTATTTGTTAGCATAAGACAAATGTATTTTTCATATTAGGGAAACATAAAACTACGTTACATTAAAAAATCTAAAAGTAAAATTTCGAATACAGAAAGTTTCAGGTTTATATAATAACTTGTTAATTTATCAATTTGGGATATCGAAAAGAATTTTTCGGAAGTTACTGGGTGGTTTGAAGAAACATCCATGAAAATATTGATGATGATAAGTATACCAGGATCATTTACTATAAGTATGAAAAATCTTATCAAAATATGTACAAAATATAAAACTTACTGAAACTTAATTACATTAAAACAAGGAAACTGGGCGTGTTCGATAACGGACTCTGTAATAAGCCCGTGACTTGCGCTCGTGAAGAGAGGGGACATGATGAATTATATCACCCCCTAGAAAACAATCGTTTCGTATTTCGGCCTCATCCTTTCACCCAATTATTATAAATAATCAGATAGCATCGCATTACTATGCCGAGCCACGAATAATATTAAGATTAAAAGATGCTCTGCAATCTGTTCATGAAGTGACATATGATGGCAGATACTGTATGGTAGCTATATTTTGTGAACAAAAAGTTTCCGTCGTCGTTTATTGTAATTTAACTTTTTATCTATTATAAAGTAGGTTAATCATATATATATTTAAGAAATATTATTGAAATGCCCCATTCGAAATATCAAAATGCTCTCTTTTATCTTCTGCAGTATTCAATTGTTGTGTTAATGACGCACTGTTAACTGTTAACTGGGTTTCCAACAGTGGCTGGATATGAGAGTTGCAAGAACTTATGGCAACCATTGGTTGAGGAGACGACAACATCTTTATCTTATGTCAAATATATATGTAGAAATTATGAAAATTTGTCACTAAATGGTGGGATTCCAAAAAACATGTATAAGGGCACTAATCTTTGTATTCTATAATCATATATAAACAAATGTCACATGCAACGTTTCCCTAACTTTTTTCGTATGTTTCGAAAGAGGATTGTCAGCTTATAACCAAGTTTGATAAAGGACCTCCGATTTCAGTGACAGGGACAGAGGAAGATAAATAAAGTGTTATTACGATACAACCAAAGTGAAATGTTTCTTTTCATGATCAACAAACATGGATCCAATTTTTGGGAAAGATTGTGGTTTGTTGATATACAGATGGCCATGTATTGTGTAATTTTGCTAATGACGTATTCATATATACGTGACTTCATAATAAAGACGTCCAACTAATCAAATTTTAACTAACGTTTTAGCTCCAATGGTTATAGGTCATGGCAATTATTATGCTTACTATGTGATGGTGCTATTTAGTTTTATACTAAATGCATATCACCAATCCAAAACAGAATTATTTATGATTTTTTTTGTCCGAGAACACGTTGTAAAGTATTTTTCATTCTCTTACTCCACTATTTTATATCACGATATTTTGTAATATATTCATAATAAATTTGGCTGAACTTAGGGATCTGAAATGGTTTCTTAGTTTTTTTGTCTAATACATATATTTTTATACACAATGTATATTTCGTCCATAAAAAACTTTTGCAAACTACCAAAAACATCATAAAACAACTCCTAAGCTACGAAGTGGAAGGATTATGTTATCCTGCGTTAGATTTTATAACCGATAAAGTTTGATAACAAACGACTACGGGAACAACTCTCGTGAATAAAAATAATCGGATAAGAGAAAGAAATGTAGAAAACTCGACAGAGCAAAATAACATAACGGTTTTATCAAAAACATTGTATCTGGAAATGAAAGTACATTAAACTAATATCATAAATATACACAAGGACAACCAGATCGTCATAAATCTATCAGTCCATTCGGCCGGTCTTTCGAAAAATTTGCTGTTTAATTGTCTATATAAACCTATGCCTTATACATTTTTTAGGTTATAGAAAAATTGTGTTGAAATTGGAATGTTTTATTTTAAAATGTAAAATTTGAATTACAGTTAAATATTTTCCGATTCAAATAGCTAAAAAAGTAAAGAAATTCCTACAGGATTTTAAATTCAATAATCACATTTTTTAAGTATTGATTATTATCAGTTTCTAAAAGAAAAACATTGTTATAACATATATAAACAACAAATACACAATAATAAATTCATTATCATTTTACAGTACAATTATAATGATGCATAACTTCTTTAAAGTTACAATTTATTAATTCTGTTTATGTATATTCGTACGTGAATGAACTACCCCATAAAAGACGGATTGATTATGATGATATAAAGCCAATATAATATAGAATGATATTTTTATTATTATAATTCGTCCAAGAGAGTCGCTAAGAAACAAATTCAAGGCAGTTAAGATAATGACAGTTCACTGCGTATACATATTATAAAACTTGTTGTACGTACATAAAAACTTAAAAAGAGTGAATGTACATCATATAACTTACGAAACCAAAACAAACTTGTTATAAATTCTAGTAGGCTGCATAAAATTAACAACTCATTTAAGGGTAACTGTATACGTTTCTATTATATAATAAACTCCCACAAGACGTTTTTGAGATGTCAATTAATAAATTTAAAGTCTTTGTTAAAAGAAAGTTGATAGAAAAATCGGATTATAAGTTGCAAGATTACCTAGACGATAGAAACGCGTGGGAGTGAACGAATTGCTCTAATTTGAATGGAAATATATTAAACTTATATGATATTGTAATGATGATGGTAACAAAAAAACAAAATACCCGACTGAGTTAGTTGTGGGCTCTTCTAGCGCCTCTTAAGCGAAAAAACATGATAACTCAAAAATGTTTCACTTTTGCTTAAAGCATATGGGGATTAAAATTATCGGAAATAGTCCCCCTAACGTCGAATTACCAAGTACCCTGTAGATATACTAAAGTACAATATTTTTAAAGTAAAAATTTCATACTTACTTCATCTCGGAGTCTGATTTAGCAAGCATCCATACAACGTGTCCAGGGTTTCTTCTCGACCCGAGTGCCATGAGCTGAGATAGCCGCGAGCCTAAGGGTAGTGGTGGCCGTTTGGGAACTTGTCCAGTCCAGCTAGAAATAGCCAGCATCTCGGGACATTCTTTCACGAGATGCTTTTGTGTTGCCATACATTTGCCTGAAGCGTCCTGGAGGAAAAGTATACTATTTATAGTACAAAAATTACATTAGTAGCCACCTAGAAATATCATCTTATGCTCATTATATAGGAAGAAATCTTTGTACCTTTTAAATGCGCTTTCAATAAATAACGCTATAAGACTTTAGCCAAAATAAAGTTATTCAAAATCAATACAACATTCGAATAAACTCTGTAGATAATAAGTATCGTCCAATTCATGTTTAAAAAATTGTATTTCAAATTGAGTGTACGAGTAAAAAAGGTACTCTATTGTCAATTTAAAATTTGTTTATGTATATTTTGTTATATAGGGAATAAGAGAGTTAAGAGACAATGAGAGGAAGAACTTGAATGTATGAGTAATAAAACGACTGGAAACTTAAACAAGATATACAGACGTATTGGGAGAATAGGAAAGGAGAGTAATAACAATGATATGATGTTTATACACATGGTTATTTTGTCCTCAGCGTCATCTTCTGACGTCATTGATCGGTACGGACCTCTCACTGGGAGGTAGGTACAATGTTAGCGAGCACGCCTGGATCGCTGTTGCCACCTTATGCAAAACTGTCATTTCGTTGAAGGAGGCAAAGAGAGAGGGCCAATACAGTCGAGGCACATTACTCCTGACGGAAGGGAGTAGGAAACGGGAGACAGAGATTTATCCAACTCCTCCCTCTGTGCACTACTTTTGAGCCAGATTCATTTGGAGGGGCCAGGGTGGAATACCACAATGAACCTCTGGTCCTTCCATTCAAAAAAGACGATGGCTTCGCGAATCTGACACTCTAGTCTGTCTCATAGGCGGGATGCGTAAATGGATTTCCCAGCGACAAAATAATGGTTATTTGGTCACCTGCCACACGATCTAATTATAGAAATTCACCTGTTATTATTTTTTGGAAACTTATCAAATAATTTAATTATTTGATAAGTCTAATATAATAAGTAATATCATAATTATTAGCGAATTCGCGATATCACATGCTCATATTTCTGAAGTACCTACTTATATAATTAAAAACGTATTGTTTTATGAATGCCTCATTGGTCTAGTGCTCAGCTTGTTCGGTCCAGGGTCGGGCGAATTCCAAAATCGATATTGACTTTTCTGTTAAAGAAATTGTCAGTATTTGCTCGAAGTTTGGAAGTTGGTGGAGTGCTTCACCCCCGCGTCTTGCACGTTAAGCCGTCGGTCCTACGCCTGATCTCTCTCCAGTCATGTCGGATTGCCGTAACATCGGAGCATGAGAGTGAAGGAATAGAGGGTGCACTTGTGCATTATGCCCGCCAAGGCAGTGAAGCAGCGTGGTGGGTCTATGTTCGAAAATCTCTCTCTCTCTCATATGAGTGAGGAGGCCTATGCCTAGCAGTGGGACGTTAATAGACTACTACCATACCATTTACTTTTAAAGTAATTTTCAGTTCTTTAAAAATTTTATATCTCACAATCCAAATAATTGAAGACATAAAACATATTAGTTTTCTATTTTAGACTAGCCTAAGGGTAGTGGCATATCAACACTTACAGAGGATATTACAGTAGCAATATCCTGTTCATCATCAAAACAATAATAGTTCGTTATCCATTACTTATAATTCTCATTAGTCTCAAAATTGTTAGATATCAGTGTTAAGTCTCTAAAATATTTTAATTACGTAAGTTTCCAGTTTATCAGAACACTTTTGCTTGATCATCTTTTGTGCTTATCTTTAAGGTTTTCTAAAAGATTATGCTTTTAAGTCGTCTTTTAGACGCTTAGTTTAACAAATTAGGAAAGTAGTTTTTTTTCTATTGTCTCGTTTATTTTAAATTGGTATATAATATATAATTTTTATTAAAATATAGTATGTAGTTTATTGGGAGCTGTTATTTGCGAAACCAACGTAATAGCACCAAAATGGTAACATGCTACACCCTGAATTATTATATATTTATACTTTCATTTAACATCACCTGGTCCTGTTGAAGAAATAAAATAGTGTGCTTGACACCACATGGCAAATATAAACCCTTCAACACACAAACACATGTGACGGAGGCCTTTCTGTTGTAATATGTATGTAGCAATACTTATAAATTATATATATGTCAGAGAATAAGAGAGAAGGAGACATAAAGCATAGGGACGTAGAGTTCTCCGTCGACATCGTCATTAGTCGCATTCATAATTTCCATACTGTGGACATTTGTTGGGTAATGTTGGTGCAATCATAGCACTTTACTAATTAAATTCCATCACATAATGTTCCCGATATCAATTTACACAAACTCTTTAATAATAATAGCTAGGAACGTGACAGTTTCAAAAGTCGACCGCACCGGCGGGCCGTCACCCGAGAACTGGAGAGACGTGCGCCGGATTGTCGCATATTGACTCTGCCCCACGCCGATAGACAGAAGACGTCAGCGTTCCACAGACTATAGCACTCCGACATATGTATGATTTATAATTACATATGTAAATGAAATATAACACTTGAATGTAATAAATTAAGGTGTAAAAAGTTGTCATAGATATGTCAGACTACAAAACGAATGTTCACAAACGACGTTTTGTTACGGTGTTTATTTTAAACTGGTGTAAAATAAACACATATATTCGTTAAATTAATAAAACTTTCAAAAACTTCGAACCAATTATTTAAGATAGGTAATCTATACCTCTTCGGTAATATTAGCTATATAAATTTCTCTTCTTTTCAAAACACAATATTTTACAAATACATCCACTCTTCAGTAAAATTACATCCTAACTTTATTGGAGCCTTACCGAACCCTTCATAAAAATCTACAACATGAAAGATAACTGGAATAAACGTTCCCTGTAAACTGATTTTGTTTGAGAGGTTGGTATAAGTAAAGAGCTAAGGGTATTAAAAATTTTGTTGTTGCTTAGAATTTCAAGTCCATGTTATGTATATATAATATACTTAATGAAGTCGTCGTCGTCGTCGCTTCAACTGATGGACGTCCACTGCTGGTCATAGGTCACACGTATTGACGTCCACAAGGCCCGATCTTGCGCCGCCTGTTTCCAGCAGCTGCCGGCGACCCTCTTTATATCATCGGTCTACCTTGTGGGTGGTCTGCCTACACTGCGCCGTCCGGTGCGGGGGTCGCCACTCCAGCACCTTCCATCACCAACCCGCCTGCCAAGCGTGGTAATTATCGGCAAAGCCACTTAATGAAGTATATGTTTTTATTTGATTCGTATAACGACCACATTTAATATTTTGACAATAAATACACCTAATTCCTTATTAGTTAACATACAGGGCTACTCCCTTTATTGTGTAACTTTATTGAAAATTCCGTACTTAATATCTAGTCAATTGAATAGTTTTAACCCCTGTGATTTGTGAGTGAGTTTTAGTAATTTAAAATCGTCGTGAGTTGTAAATTTGAAAGCCGATACAAACAAATTTTGATATATATATATATATATATATATATATATGAGAATAAAAGAGAGAACGAAGAAGCATAAAGCACAGGGGCGTAGAGTTCTCCGCCGACATCGTTATTAATTGGATCCATTATTTAATTTCTTATTCTGTGGGCGTTCGTGGGTAATGTTGGAACAATCAACCACTTTATTAATTAACTCGGATTATAATGTTCAATCATTTAATGTCCCCGATATCAAAATACACAAACTCATTAACACTAATAGCTAGGAACGCGACAGTTCCAACAGTAGAGCACTCCGGTCGAGCGCCACTCGACAACTGCCGAGCGACGGGCCGGACTGCCACTTATTGACTCTGCCCCCGCGCCGATACAAATATGGCGCCAGCGTTCCACAGACTATTACACACGGACCAGCGATCCACAGACTCTTGCACTCCGACATATATATATAATAAAGATTTCTGCCAACGTATTTATTATTACGTACAACAGACCTAGTTATTTTTTATACTGTAATTTCGTTGTCAGCATCCTACTCCCTGCAACCCATTTTTAATTGCGATACAAAGTTGCCCGGATCACCTAGTTTAATTATGAAAACGATCGCTTCACGTCTTTAACTTGTTCGAATAACTTTTCCAAAGTTATTATAACTTTTGTCGCAATAATCTCACTAAACTCCTCAGCGACTGCCCTTGGCTTCTTAGTCATGAATGGATGGAAGATTGTAAGATTGTGCGATATTGGAATTCTACCCAGACTAGTGTGCTAAGTATAAGAGGCTAAGTATAACTTTATAGATAATTCACCGAAATACACCCCGTGTTTCGTTGAATTATCTATAAAGTTTGGTAATTTATTTAGAAAATGATAGCATAAATGCTTGCCTGAAACGAAAACTACTCTAAGTCTCTGATGTGAGTAACTAGTTTACATTTAATTCTATTATTTCGTTTAATAATGTATCAAATAACAAGATCTCAAGATGTGAAATTTTTGATGCTTCCATTTTAAGGAGATTAATTTTATCAAATATCGCTTTAGAAGTAACATAAAAGATTGCGTCTTTTATATAGAAATAAAAATTCTATTTGAAATTGTTGCAGCAAGCATTAAGGCTTGTCAATCCTATTGACTATATCTTATGTTAGAAGTAATTTATATATTATACAAATGTCTTAAGGTGTACAATAATAACTCGAATAGAGTGTTTATTGGTTTATTTACGTTTACAGTCGTCGTTGTCAATGCTTCAATCGATGGACGTCCACTGCTGGACATAGGTCTCACGTAATGACATTCACAAGGCTCAATCTTGCGCCGCCTGGCTCCAGCGGCTACCGGCGACCCACTTTATATCGTCGGTCCACCTTGTGGGGGGTTTGCCTACACTGCGGCGTCCGGTGCGGGGTCTCCACTCCAGCACCTTCGGCCCCCAACGTCCATCGGTCCTTCAAACTATGTGCCCCGCCCATTGCCACTTCAGGTTCGCGATTCGTAGAACTATGTCGGTGACTTTGGTTCTACTACGGATCTCTTCATTTCTAATTCGATCATGTAGAGAAACCCCGAGCATAGCCCTCTCCATCGCACGCTGAGTGACTCTGAGCTTCCGCATGAGGCCCATAGTCAGCNTCGATCACGTAGAGAAACTCCGAGCATAGCCCTCTCCATCGCACGCTGAGTGACTCTGAGCTTCCGCATGAGGCCCATAGTCAGCGACCATGTCTCAGAACCGTAGGTCATCACTGGCAACACGCACTGTTCGAAGACTTTGGTCTTCAGGCACTGAGGAATATCGGACGAAAATATCTGGCGTAGTTTCCCGAACGCTGCCCAGCCGAGTTGGATTCGGCGGTTGACCTCCTTCCCGAAATTGGACTTACCTAGCTGGACTATATGTCCCAGGTATGTGTACTCGTCAACAATTTCGAGAGCTGAGTTCTCAACGACGTGTATATTCATTATTTTAATAATATTTCTATGTATTTACATAGAAATATTATTAAATTATGGAACCATATTTATACTGGCAGTTAATAAATAACTTCGAGAAGAATACAAAGATCTCGAATAAAACATAACATGCAGACCTAAAAGTAATATTTTCTCGGGGTAACGTTTACGACACAACGAATAAAATGTGTGATAAAGCTGATATATGATATGTTTTCGTCGACACATCGCTCGTCGATAATTTTATGTGAGGAAACAATTCTCGAACGGAAATAATTAAATGTTTGCTTCAGTAAATCTAGTATTTTGTAGGACAATGAAGAAAAATATTTGTTTCAGAAAATTGTACCGCTACATGCAACAAAGCGAAAGATTTTTTATCCGACTTAAAAAAAAGGAGGACGTTATCTATTCGTCTGTACTTTTTTTTTAAATGTTTGTTACCTCATATCTCCCGACTGAGTGGACCGATCTTGATGACTATTTTGAAACCAGTTCTGATGATGGCATCCTTGAGAAAACCGGATAAGTGTTATATTTGCGTAAACATGTGCGCGACAAATGGACGAATAACTCAAGATCACGCCAACCGATTTCGATGATTCTTTTTTTATTAGAAAGGATATACTTCAAGGGTTGTTTTGTGATAGTTTGGTAAGGTTCTGATGGTGGAATCCATGACAAAGTGACGGAACTCTACAATTCTTAGGAGCAAATCAACGATACTCGGCATAATCTTCTATAAACTATCCAGATATTTGAGTTGCCTACCGTAACTTCGGTATGGTCAAGTGCTAGTCGTAGTTAAATAAGAAGAACGATTACGAAGAACACTATAAAAGAATACGCAATTATTTCTTACGCTTTAGAGCATTTTAATATATTTGTAGGTTTGTTTTGAAGGCGGTTTTTTTTGTTGAAATTTCTATTTATTTTATAAACAATAAATGTAAAAAAAAATCATTTTCTATGCCATGTAGCACGAAATGTTGAAATTCTTTACATAGAAAGGCATCCTTTAACTTTTTACGGGAGCTTCCAATAGATAGCGCTATATAAAATAATAATTAAAAAACAACAGCTATAGTCAAGTGTCATCCACAACAAAAAAAATGTCTTTAAACTTTATTGAATGAATATAAAAGTATATCAACGTATATTAGACTATAGATAGTTGGGTGCCAACATTGATAGCTCTGAAATGTTGGGAGTTATTAAGTAATATAGACGTAACACTAAAATACCAAAAAACCTTGGTGTCATATTACGAAATGTTATGCAATTCGAGGTAATTTTAACAAACGGAATATTACTCAATAACTCCCAACATGCCTGAGCTATCAGTGTTGTTACCCAACTACCTATAGTCTAACACTAGTGAAAGCACATATACTAAAATAATGAAATATTTAATGAATAACTTTAATAACTGGTCCATCGCTGAACATTTATACAATTTTTGAAATCATTAAACAATATTTGAATTTATACAATTTAGCAATACTTCACTAAATCTACTACTTCACGAATCACAGCTCGAAAGGCTGTTATTCCGCTAGTTAAAATTACCTCGCATTGCATAACATTTCGTGATACTACATCATGATGAATTGGTATTTTTAAGTGTTGTCTCTATGTTACTCAATAACTCCTAACATTTCAGAACTTTCAGTGTTGTCACCCAACTATCTATTAGTCTAACACGTATTAGTAACGATTGAAAATTTGAACTAGATATATGTAGGTTGTGTGTGGGTTAATATAATTATTCCCGTATTTGAAAATACGTAGATTTAATAAAGATCTTAGCGAAATATTTGTTCGTGACTTAAAAATAATATATTGGAATCCGTTTTGTATTGGTGCTAGTGGGTACTTGATGGAGATCGAGTGAAAGTGTCAAGTACTTCTCTGGGACCAGGTGATGAATGACTTTCTCTGAATTCAATTATTGGGACGATTAGCTTTTTGTTCAGTCGCGACACCTGTCCCGGTGATCGACGGCTGCGAACTGAAAACGTTCAAATTGGATATAGCAAAACTTTTAAGTACTGTTCAAGAGTAATAAATTAAATATATTATCAATTTAGTAACTTCAGGACTATTAATATAATAAGTGCATATTCTTTAGGTACTTAGTCCGTCAGTTAAGTCTTAATTCGCAGATTGGTAACTAGTAATATTAGTTATAATAATATTCATACTGTTTTTTATCGCCCCTGGGAAATGCTTTCATACGCCCCTGGACGGGAGTGTGGGACTCATTGACAAGTCAGAATACCCACTAAACCCAGTGGAAACCCTCAACATCCTTGGTTGGAGGGCCAGAGGTTCGCCTACACTATTTACTCTGGCACCCCGGATGCAGCCGGCTCATTTCAATGATTCAAGAAGGGAGCAGGAGATGCGCAAACCTACGTATCCTTTTTCCCGGCCTCCTCCGTCTGAGTGGATGAACGCTGTCGGCATTATGCCTCACCCTTTCCGATGTCTCCTTCAGCGACATAACAGATTCGCAAAAGGAGGCAACTGCTCTCCAGACCGTCTCGTTAGCAACTATTGCGTCAACTATGCTAGCTAACGAGTGGTTCCCTCCAGTCAGCGACACCGAGACCCCCAAGCGGAACACTCTGCCAACACGTGGCGTGCCGGGCTTATAGGGGCGCCACACTCATTGCAGGCGGGCGATTCCTCGCAACCGACAATTTGGTGCAGGTATTTAACAATACAGCCATGTTCGTCCAACACCAGTCTGTAGGAAAGAGATCCATGCCCTCTGGATAACCACTTTTTAATGTGGGGACGAATCGCCTCCACGAGGATCCAAGATTCTCTTTTCACCGCTGGATTAAGGCTCTATCCGAAAGGACCCCAATCCTTCGAGCCTCGTTGCCTTTAAGCAGCCCATCTCTTAATTTTGCATCCGACCTGCACTGGTAGGCAGCTACAAGAACTTCTACTCGCAAATCCTATGGAGGATTACCTGCCAGAAGCATTGCGACCGTCCACGATACTGTGCGGTACCCCCGTATCGCCATGACCACCGTCACCCCTTTGTGCTCTCCGTAAAAGGGTCTTATTCGGAGTTGTCATAGCGTCGACCCAGACGGGTGCACCGTGCAGCGCCATACTAGCTATCACCCCAGCATATACATTGGGCAACTGCCGTCCAATAATAATATTCATACTGCTACAATACAGCTTAAGTGACTGTTATAGTGTGTTATGACTTTTAGTCGGACCCAATTAGTTTGATATATACTATTGCTCGCGCTTACAAAGTCCAAAGTTATTGAATATTGTGTTGAAGCCCGTGCCCAGAGGAGTAAAGTTTTCTAATCAGCCAATCGAAAGCCCTTCAAAGTTATACAAGTGCTTTATCGTGTGTATTATTTTGTTGACAAATTATTGTAACTCTTTAAATTATGAAGCCATCGGAAATAATTGTAGAAAATGGATAAAGGTAACCTTTATTTCATTTTAACAAAGAAGAAGATAATGTATAACATCTGATTAATAAAAATCTAAAATATAAAAAATAATTTTAAAGAAGTAATTATCACACAATTCCCTACACTTTTCGAGGCCCCTTAGTATATTTGGGGGTCAGTTAGGGGTTCAATTCTGCTTCATCAATTTTTGGGGGCCATTTAACGATTAAAAGGGCACCGATATTTAAAACGTCATATGTTGCCTCCTAAACTGTTCCACTAATAATAGTGACTTCAAAAATTGTTGTGTATAAGAAGAAGAGAACAGAAGAGATTAACAATAGTGTAGACCCAATTTTTATTGTAAAAAACCAGATAGCTGCAAAAGTAGTGGATGCAGATGTAGATTAAATAAATCTAATATTTTTATTTCAAATTTATTGACAATTGATGAAAGCTTAAAGTTATATTAATTATAATAAGCTTAAAGTTATGTAATCAATAATTCTATTATATTTTTACATTGACAACGTTGTTACATTTGTTTATTTTTGTTAATATCAACAACGTCATGTCGTATTGAGAGGATTTATTATTAAATACAATTATTGTATATATTGCCTTATTTTACAGACACAAAATCATTGTTGTTAGGTATATATCAGTTTACTTAGCCGTTTGATCAAAAGCAAAAAGTGATAATTATTGTCAATAATATTATAATGAGCTAAATTAAAATAAATTTCACAGTGACGCGTTCAATATGGCTTCTCTTTGGATTCTATATATATTTACA
The DNA here is from genome assembly GCA_015832385.1 of Elymnias hypermnestra. Taxonomy (NCBI): domain Eukaryota; kingdom Metazoa; phylum Arthropoda; class Insecta; order Lepidoptera; family Nymphalidae; genus Elymnias; species Elymnias hypermnestra. The sequence goes on along the minus strand of JACTOM010000019.1, from coordinate 1,107,219 downwards.
TAACTGAGCGTGAGTGCTCATTCTCATTTGTCGTCGTTGTCAATGCTTCAATCGATGGACGTCCACTGCTGGACATAGGTCTCACGTAATGACCTCCACAAGGCCCGATCTTGCGCCGCCTGGCTCCAGCAGCTACCGGCGTCCCACTTTACATTTTCGGTCCACCTTGTGGGGGGCCTGCCTACACTGCGCCGTCCGGTTCAGGGTCCCCACTCCAGCACCTTCAGCCCCCAACGTTCGTCAGTCCTTGGGACGATGTGCCCCGCTCATTGCCACTTCAGGTTCGCGATTCGTAGGACTATGTCGGTGAATTTGGCTCTACTACGGATCTTTTCATTTCTAATTCGAACACGTAGAGAAATTTTGAGCATAGCCCTCCCCATCTCACGCTGACTCTGAGCTTCCGCATGAGGCCCATAGTCAGCGACCACATCTTAGAATCGTAGGTCATCACTGGCAACACGCACTGTTCGAAGACCTTGGTTTTCAGACATTCAGGGATATCGCACGAAAATATCTGGCGTAGTTTCCCGAACGCTGCCCAAGCGAGTTGGATTCGGTGGTTGACCTCCTTCTCGAATTGGACTTAGCTAGCTGGACTATATGTCCCAGGTATGTGTACTCGTCAACAATTTCGAGATTCAAAATAAAGTGCACTTCGCGCCTAGAGAAGTTTTCACTTCATTTATAATATAATATTTGTATGGGATCTGCGAATTTACGTCAAGAAAATTTAAAATACTAGTACTGACCTTGAACCACGCCATAGTGGAGTCATCGTACAACACCACCCACTCTTCCGTCCACGTGTTCCACAAATATTTCCCTGTAACACACCCATATATGTATTGAAATTGATGAATTTTTAGCATCAACAATTCATTTCTAATAGACACTACTTTATTAAGCGTAAACCCCGTCTTTGCAAAATGTTTTCAAGACAATTCTACGTACTTACTAGGATTTATATATAATTCTTATAAGTCAATAAATCCAATTCTAGGCATAAATCGTATTATTTTACTTTATAACCTTATAAATTTAATGATAACTCAAATTTTATCCACACTTTAGTTTTGAGTTAAAGAAAGTTTTATTTAGTTTATATGGAATAAGGTAATAAAGAGCGATTGAGGCTTATTATAACTAGTCGTTTATTCGAAGAAAGATGTACAGAATTGTTCTATCAAACTGCTCCTTATAGCTCCACCAAAGCTATACACATCCAACAAATGCTTAGGTTATACGATATTTAGGTTTCCACAGAAACTTTTATTTCACAAAGAGCCTGATGACAATAAACTGGCCTGTTAGTTTAGTGAACAGCATGTTCAGGTACAGATCATGGTGTCCCAGATTCGAGTCCTAGGTCGGGCTGACAGAAAATTTATATCGGGTTTCTTTCTTACGAACTATAAGTTTGGAGGTGATTATTGTTAGAATAAAGGTTACACTAATGCTTTAGGTTATTGAAGTGAAACTTCTTTAGGCGTATGTGGGTAAAATTTTTACGGATGAAACGCGTGATTAGCGTCACGAAGATGTGCAGAGTTTTTTTTATGACAATTCGTTGGAAGGTCAGGTAGTTTTAATATTGACAAATAACATGCAGCATTTAAGTTGCCACTCGTCGTTTAATAATATAACATACTATTTTTCATAAAATATAAAATAAAAACATTTTATAAATTCTCTTTTCAATATTTTTAAATGCAAAATCAAAATTTCATTAATAATCTCTAATATAGATAAAAAACACGTACCAGTTTTATTTACAATTCGTCATTTGAGATTTCAATAAATTATTTCTATTAATTTTCGACTATTTTAATATTTTAATGACAGTTAAATTCATTAAATTCCTTACATATCTTTCTTTTTCCCTTCCTTTAGGTCTCGGAAATGTAAAGTTTTAGATTTGCATAAATATAAACAAGACTTAAAAATTTGTTTGACAAAGAAGTTTCACTTCTGGCATGTGTACATTTTACCATTAACATATGGATAATCAGGGAACATAAAATGCTATCTGAAAGCTGTGCGACGCCACTCAGATAATTACAGTACTCGAATCAGATGATGCGGTTTGGAACACGTTTCTATCTTATCTCATTTATAACACTCTCACCTATATCGACATTTCAATATATACTAACTATTAATATGGAAGTATCCGTCTGTAATGTAAATAGAACAGCTCTTCACTTTATGATACATAATTACATATATATTAAACAATGTACCAATATTTCACATTTTGTGTATTATGTCTGTCTATCTATTGATTTTTCATAAAGTATCATGATTTGTATTACGTATTAAATTATTGTCAATTATATATTGTCAGTAACGTCATATTAAAAAATGTATGAGAACTATAACTGACTATAACTGGCTAAATCTGTCGCAGTGGATATAAAAAGAGGTGTTAGTCAGGATTGTATTCTATCACCTATACTCTTCAATTTGTATTTTGAAGCTTTATCAAGTATTGGTTGTGGTATCAAAGTCAATGGCCGTATATTAAACAACCACCGTTATGCGGATGGCAATGTTCTAATAGCATCTATGGAATCGAACCTTCAGAAATTAGTAGATCGATTGAATGAGTGTAGTCTCAAGGTAGGACTCGAAATGACCGTGCGAAAACCAAAAGTTATGGTGGTTACGGAGCAAAACGATTTGAGTCCCAACATTAGCGTATCCGGTAAAAATTTAGAGGTAGTGCGTAAATATAAATGTCTAGGAACGTGGTTAACTGAAAACTGGGATAGTGAATGGGAAATAAAGACGCGTATTGAAATCTCACTCAGTTCCTTTAATAAAATGAGAAAAATAATTTCCAGTCGTAATATCAGTACATCCAACGCACTCGTCTACTTCAATGCTACATTTAGCCCATATACCTGTATAGGACTATACGGGTGTGAAACCTGGACTATTATATATACTACATAGACACTCGAAAACGTATAGAGGCTTTCGAAATGTGGGCATATCAGCGCATGCTCTCAATCAGTTGGACCCAAAAATTCAGCAACGCAGAAGTTTTGAAACGAGTCGGTCAAAGCCGCAAGCTACTGCAGACCATAAAAATCAGGAAAGTTGCCTACCTTGGTCATATTATCAAACAAGAAAGATATGACTGCAACTGATATTGATGGGATTGCCGGAAAATGTAGTGTTGTCTGCCGCAAGAAATCGTGGCCCCGCAATATTCGTGAGTGGACCAAGCGCTGGAAATTGTTTCACTTCGCCCGTGATCGAGACAGTTTCTCACAGCTGATATCCAACCTCCAGTAATTGGAGAGGAACGAAAAGAAGAAGAACTATAACTGATGCCTTGACTATACTCTTTCACGTTACATAACGTTAGACAGTGAGTTATAAAATGAAAATTGAAATCTATATTACAGATGCCTACAACTTTATAGCAGCTTTTATGTATTGAGAATAATTCCTCTTTAAAATTGCAACGTATTCTATAGAAAATTGTAGTTCTCCTCGTAGTCATTACTGAGTCGACTGGCGCGGAAAAATCGGAGTACTCTAAACGAGCTTCGTGAATATCTCTTCATACTAACAACATCTTTATATTTCACATATCTGCATACATTTCTTCACAAAAGACACAATATATTTTTAATGAGTCCGTGTTTTATCATTTTCATATATTGTTTCTAATCCCGGATTCCGGAACCGCTATTAATGACAAAATATTGAAGTGTTACAAAAAAATACATTTGTTTATGTCATCATTGAATGAAATCATTGAATGTGATTATGCCTCAATTTGAGCGACTCGAATTGGTTCAAACTTCGCATTTTTCAGTATGTGACAATTAAATAATCTAAAAAAAATATTCCTATCATAAACATTTCATTGCCGACAAGAATGTTTCTTAATCGAGACGCTTACGTTGACATATCTGAACATATTAAAGGTGATTGTTTTGTAAAAAAACACGCTTGTAAAGAAAATCAAACTTAAAAAATCACGGACGAGACTCTTTAATATCACTGTTCTAAAAGCGTGGGGTGGTTTATATGACATTATTAAACTAACTCTTCGTTTCGGAAGAACAATTGAAATTATAACAACCAGTAAAGCTATATCGGGTACGTCTCGGAATTATATTTAAATCACCTATAAAACAACTTGCTTGATATCAATCTTTATAATTTTTGCAGAGTGCAGAGATTTTATTAATAATATACAATAATAATTTAATTGATTTGATTTGATTTCAAAATGTCATACAAAATACCCCGCGCTTTTAGAACAGTGATATTAAATATTCCCGTCAGTAATTTAATTTTTATTCAACTTTTTAGTCTGATTATCTCTAAAAGCGTATTCATTAATATTTTTAAACTATAATTTATTTTTTCACCTATAATTCTTGTTATTATATCATTTCCGTAAGATACGTATAAACGTTCAACGTGCATTTTAGATATTTGACATTCTTGTAATTTTTATGATTATATTATCCCATTTATCTACCTAAACATTGCGATTTTAATGTACTAGATTATAATGTGTTGCTCTTTTAATGTGAGTGAGAAAAAATGTACATAACTTACGTTTATATCGTAGCATATAACCGCCTTTGATTTGTGTTCCGCCATGTTCTGCAACAAACAGTTTTAATTATCAAAACAAGTCACCTGCCACGTAAAGTGTTTGTTTATGAAGGCGGTACGAAGTTTCCCGGGTCAGCTATTATTTAATATATAGAGAGAGTGTGAACAGTAGCGGTTTAATAACACAATTCCTCGTGAAAGTTTTACACTGTGTATTTCCAATGCAGGCGATGTTGGGCGTGGAACTATAGTTGCCCATTGTAGCTAACTTTTCATAGTTACACGTGTTAGGTACATAGTGGCACGTGTACCAAGCAGTTTCCATGCCTCCGTACAAAACATGAAGGCCCCGATATCCATCATTGTTTGATATGATGGATAGTGGCAATACTTCTATATTATTCACGAATCTGTTTTCTTTCTTAAATAAGCTTCGTTAAGTAACAATATTATTTTATTACTTATTGTATATTATTAACTAATTGGACGATACTTCGACGATGTTAAACAAAAAAATATTATTTTTATAATTTGTGGTCATCAAAAATAATTAAAATTGGGTGCGTACATAGTATAGATGTCAGAAGTGATACCTCTTTGGCAAACTAATTTTTATGTCTTGTTTATATTTATACAAATCTACAACTATAGATTTCAAGACTTACGAGGGAGCATAAGCTAGATATGTTAACAATTTAATGAATTTAATTGTCATTAAAATATTAAAATTGTCGAAAATTAATACAACTAACTTATTGAAATCTCTAATGTTGAATTATAAATAAACTACCACGTGGTTTTTGTCGATATTAGTAATTATTGATTAAATGTGCTAATTGAATTAAAAATTTAGAAAAGAGAATTGATGGAATATTTTTATTTTATATTTTATGAAACATAATGTATTAAATGATAAGTGGCAAGTTAAAATGTCACACTTTAACAGCTATTGGCTGGATTTATGAGCACATGTAGAAGAGCACTCGTAGTTTGCTATTTACAAAAATGATATAATTTAATGTATAGATGACTAATCATCATCTCAACCGATGGACGTCCACTGCTGGGCATAGATCTTCTCCAAGGATTTCTATAATACACGATTGTGTGCGGTTTGTAACCATCGGCTGCCGGCAACCCTTTTCAGGTCATCCGTAAACCTGGTGGGGGTCTACTAACGCTGCGATTATCGGTATGTGGTCGCCAATCCAGTACCAAGGGACCCCAACGACGATCCTCCGAGCTATGTCGGGAACTCTTGTTCTTCGCGAATCCTAAATAGCTCGTTCCATCGACCATGGCCATGTCTCTCTCTCTCATAAATCAATTAATATAACTCACGGACGTAAAAGCGCAAGAAAATGTTAACTACTTATTACTAGTTGCGGGCAAGTAAACCACGGCAACCAGAACTTTTTAATAATAATAATAATAATCTTTATTTCTCAGGTAAATACCCATTACAGTCACACACGATACAGTCACAGTTAAATGAAATAAATTATTACAAGAAATTTAAGTAATTTAAATAACTAAAATATTAATAAAAATAAAATAAAATACAAAGTAAAATAAAATAAAGTAAGATAATTCAAAATTAATAATAATAATTATAATTGGAAACTAAATCTAATTATTTGGACTGTGGTGCACGGAATGCCAAAACTTAAAAATTGAGCAATCAAAATTTTCTGTCAACGTCTTAATAATTATGTTGTCGGAGGTTCGTATTCTGTTCCAGAATCTTCCAATGCGCGATCTTATGATTGCATAAAAATCTGGTATTCTGGCATTAGCAAACATGGCAGATGCACTACATGATCGATGTAATCTCATCAGAATACGATACGCATTATTATATTGCACCCTGATGTTATTAACTGCACGTTTAGAAAATTTTGTCCAAAGCTGACAAGTGTAAAAGCATAGGCAATACGCCCGAAATAATGTTACTTTGACACTGTCGGTACATTTTCCAAAACGGCGTGCAATCATGTTGCATCTTACAGCCAGAGCACGGCGTTCTCTTTCGATGTCATTGTCATCCATAAAATTTTCAGTTAATATGTGCCCTAGATATTTGAACTGCTCAACCCTTTTTAATACATAATCGTCAAGGTAAACTACTGGAATGATTTCCGGACCTCTGCCTGAGCGGAAAACCATCGTTACAGTTTTCTTGATGTTGTATTTTAGACCATGCGACGCTGCATAACGTTCACAGATTCCTATCAGTTTGCGGAGGCCTTTAACCGAGGGGCTAAGAAGGACCATATCATCCGCATAGCTTAAATTATTCAAGCAAGTGGTCCCTATGTGACATCCAGACTTAGAATTCCTCAATTCCCCGATCAAATCATTTACATAGAGGTTGAAAAGGTCTGGGGAAGTCAATCCACCCTGCCTGACTCCACACTCTAGTTTATACTCGTCGGAAGTCGCGTCATCCCATCTTACACTGTTTACCTGATTTTCATACCAGTATTTCAACAGATTTATCGTCCTTTTAGGTGTCTTTGTGGAGTATAACTTCTTCCAAAGTAAATCATAATTTACAAGATCGAAAGCACGGCTTAAGTCCAAGAAGCACGCGTACACTGATGTATCTCTTTTGACATAATAGTCTACTGTTGATTTCAGGCTAAAAATGGCTAAATCTGTTGAGAGACCAGGACGAAAACCAAACTGCGCTTCCTCTAACTGCATATTATCCTTTAAACTGGGGTGTATTAGTCTTTCCAATATTTTACCTAATATAGTTCCAAGAGAAATCGGTCTGTAATTTTTGAGACTAGAGTGATCACCAGTTTTACTTTTTGGTATAGGAATCACCATGGTTTTCATAAGTGCTTTAGGAAGGTAACCAAAATTAATACACATGTTATACAAAACAGATAATACAGTGAATATCTCACTACCTGCGTATAGAATATGTTCTAAGCTCAGTCCGTCTATTCCAGGTGATTTACCCTTTTCCATTTTACTAACAATTTTTGCAATTTCATCTGGCGTGAAACATGTTGAATTATACTCATCTGAATTAGAAATGTTAACATTATTAGTGTCAATACTAGCTGGTAGCGCATCAACTCTGAAATGGTGCGAAAATAAGTTAGCAATTTCAGGTCCGTTACTTATACCTTCTACTGATACCGGAACACTTGTACAATAATCTAGCGAACGCGTAGCTCGCCAAAACTTTCCAAAATTTCTTTCACTGTTATGCATGGCCAAGATATCAAGTTTAATTTTTTCTTCGTTATTTTGACACCATTTCAGTTTATTTTTAAAAATTTTACGAGAGCTTACCATGAGTTCACATAGTTCACCTGAGCTAGGCTTTCCATTACAGCACCACCAGTTATAATATAATTTAGCTTTTAGATAACAATCTTTGATATGGTAATTCCAACCAATAATTTTCTTAGATTGCTTCCGTGCACCACTATGCGATATTACACTAGCTTTGGCACCGTTTTGCAGTACAGACACAATAGTATTATAATATTCGTCAATTAAGTATAAGTGTCGATCACATTTATAAATAGCACAATCATGACATTGATTAGAGGATGATAATGAGCTTAAATTATTACTACAATAACTTTTATATAATTCAATTTGCTTTGTATGCCGAAGACCCCATTTTATGTCCTTTAGTTCATCTATATTCTTTTTCATAGACCGTGAAGTTAGGTTCATTTTGAATTCACAATATTTTTAAATTCTCTACATATGCATCTACAAAAATATATAAATAATACAAATTCTATTAATATATGAATTCTATACAACTTTCTTAGTTTGAAACTTAGTTAATAGTAATAAAACGACTACATTGATGCTGTTTTTGAATTGTTTTCAACCTTTTTTTTTATTTTACAAACATCTGTCCTGTAAGATTAGCTTTTTTAAGTCGAAGCTGTATATCAAACGGATACATTTCTGATTTTAGAGAAGGTTCCTATAATAATTATGAAAAGAAACAGCACATACAAGTATATGCATATATACAGTATATAAAGAGAAATTACCTCATACGCGCCTGTTATAATTTTATACCGATAGTTACAGAACAGTTGTTTACAAAGACACTGTTTAGAAGATCTGTTTGACGTTAGTTTTATTGATAAATCCTAATCGAAAAATCGAAAGTCATAGTATTTGTGGTCCCAATTTTAGACATAAGGTATTAAAGTATTTATCAATGTGACGTTTTTGTAGATCCCGATTTTGTTAATAGAAACTAGCAAAACCATGGATCTTGATCTTGATTTTAGAAATGAAGAATTACGACTTATTATTGTCCCACAAAGCCGGTTACTATTCCCTCGTTTGGGGTAATTCATCTTCGTGATTGATTATATTATAATGCTTTGTTTGTCTGAAATACGGCGTATATGCTTACACCCAAAAACGACTGAGAAAAGAAGAGGATGTGTTTCACAAATTAGCACATTATTTCTATTTACAAAAAGATTCATGAATGGCATGGTACGTGACAATTTTTAGAAGGTAGTACGGTCAATTACTATTTTAGAATAGCATATATCTATGTATAGACTTTTTTGTTAATCTGTAAAATGAAATATCCGACCATGCATTGTTTTGTTATATTTAGAATAGAATTAGGCAGCGTTTTCGATGAAAGCTCTCAGGAGACGTGATTTTTTCTGACGGTCCCAGCAATTATAGCTATATTTTAGCTTATAAAAATATAAAACCTTGACAATTTAAATATTTTATTCATGAATATATGAGTCAGCTTATAAGTAAATTGTAAACCGGCAGACAGCGGAGCATTTTTATTTATAATGTTTAAGATATAGGGTTAGTAAACTATTCTTTGTGGACCCAGCTATTTTGAATTATAGTAAATATATTTTATATGCTCCAATCTATTTACTAGCGCCTATATTAAAAAAAAATCGTGTTAAAAATGAAATTAGAATATATTTTTATACTTGGTGAAACCGTCAACAATATACGAATAAGAATCTGCGTGATAGTAAAAAGAAAAATAGAAGAATTATGCAGGTTTAAAAACATTTTGTGGCGAGTAAATTTAAAAAGAAGCTTAAATTTTTCTTCGATCAAATAATTATTAATAAATTTCATTTAGATTTAGAAGAAATTCCTTATTGAGTTATTTCGTCAATTAGTCGTGGTGTTAAAATCCTATGTTCTATTATCTAATTCGTTTACATTACGATAACATAACATAGTCAATTATATAAGACATTTTACTTGTAAGTCATAATAAAAAATTTATAAATATGCTTAACCTTTAAATACGAGTAGGCACGCTACATAATTCCCCAGACAGCCGTTTTCTTGATTAGCTATTAGGCGAAGGAACCGAAAAAATATATGCTTCGTCTTCGTGATGATTACTTCTAATTGGTAATGCAAAATATCAAACACTTATATAAAGATTTCTCTTTCGTAGGTTCTCAAAATTACGAAAGCTCGTCAGGCATGCTATAGTTACGACTACCGATCCCCTTTCTCCTGTATACCAAGCGTAAAAGGAAAGATCTAATGTCTATAACATTAGATCTTTCCTTTTACGCTTGGAATCTTACTTCACATTTTAGCATTTTTATACTACCAAAATCATATTGATATTACGATAATAAGATCTTAAAAAGCCTTGTTACAATACCTTTTTGAATTCCTACTATTACTCCTATACTCTTCCTATATATTGTTAAAGCTTTCATGAAAATAAATATTTTTTACTAATCTACTCATATTCAAATACATTTTTAAATTCGCTGTCAATGATACTAGATGTTATATATACAGTTTTAGTTGTAGGAATTGACATTTTTATAATATTTGTCAATTCGGAACTGAATAACTTAGTATAATATATCGGAAAATTGAAATATTTAACAGATTTTAAGTAACTATGAACATTGTTTACTCATTAGTATTGAAAAACGCCATTCGGGGATTAAAAAAATACGTCCATTCTCAAAATTGTAAACCTCACATAAGCCAACTCTTGAAAAACATGTTTATTTAAACAAAGACCCGTTTTCTACGTCGTAACTATTTACTAAAGCCCTGAAATGAACTTTGCGATGTAGAATGCTACGTTTGAGCAAGAAATTCTGCCAAACTTTAAATGGAATGTAGTATAAGTTGTCATTTATCCGTTTTAAATTTAAGCATTGAAAAACGAGGGACTTGTTATTACAAATGTTTATACATATAAATGGGAATGTAATAAACTGATTCGTAATATTAAAAATGTATAACTAGCATATACAACATATTTATTATTAATTAAACATAATAGGCGAGATTTGTGCAAAAAATATACAAATCAACAAAACCATTGCACCATAACTTGTGTTCACGTGATTCCAAAATAGCACGGATAAAAAAAAACTTCTACCGCCATACAGACTTGCTAAACTTGACCTGCGGAAAATGGAACCAGGACATTAAATTAAACATTTTTTTGTTTGCAACACATCAATGTTGCGTGTTCGACACTGGTTTAAAATGGTCACAAAAGTTATGAATAATAACAATAGTGGAAAACAATAGACCCTAGTCTAGAAATCTATATTCTGGAAAAATATTTCTCCCTTGGAATTATCAGTGAAAGATTTGCTGAAATAAAATGTCAGACGATGTATGTCGTGAAGCTAAAATAACAAACGTCGATAATTCCATGCTCAATCCATTAGGGAGCGATTGTGAAGCAGACAACTTACAATATCAGGGTAAACAAAGGAATACGCTTCGTATAGGTGTTTGTTCTATTTTTCACATTTACCCATTTGAGGGATAAAGCTGTTGAATTCTTTTTACTTTACCCCAAGGTTATTCTTTATTACATATAATACAATCATTCAAAAATATTTTCAGAAAACTGTAAGTATATATATACATAGAAGGCGTTACAGAAGCGAGCGCGAAAATGGCCTGACTCCATCCCTCCATGGAATATAAACTCCCTCAGTGTTTGAAGACATAGGTTTTCGAACAGTCCTTGTTACCAGTGATGATCTACGGACCTAAAACGTGGTCGTCAACTATAGTCCTCATCAGAAAGTTTAGAATTATGCATCGGGCGATCCAGATGGTTATTCTCAGACTTTCTCTATGTGATGAAATCATAAATGGGGAGATCGAAGATCGAGATAGAATGGCGACTTCGCACCGAAAAGCAATGTATGTAGATCCCCACAAGATTAACCACTGAAATAAAGCGAGACGCTGTTAAATGCTGGAGCCAGATTGGGACTTATGGGCATCATTAGGTGAGACCCATGTCCACCACTGGACATCCGTCAGTCGAAGCGACGACGCCGATAGCTGGATTATATTGGAACATGTTCAACTTCTATTTTTAGTAGCAATTCACATTTAAACTTATATAAATGCTAGTAACGCTTGCTCTTATTGTTCTCGTGATTATCCCCCGAGCAATTTGTTCCCTTTCACTATTCGATTCACTGAAGCTAAACCAACTATTGTTAATATTTTTTTCTATTTATGGCAATGTCACGAGGAAATGGAACAACGTTTTATATTGTTTTCTCAACAGCTATTCATCATTGCTGTGCTTTTTTAATATTGTGTATTAATATATTGTACGACTCTTTATATTTGTTTTATTTATTGTCTAGAATGAAATTATATGTTGCATAAATACCAGTTGATAACGTAATTCTTATTATATTATGGCCAATCGTGATGTAGTTGATGACGTACGACATAAAATCACTTACGGAGATCAATAATCTCTATACGAGATTGTCCATCGTGGCCTTAGCTGTGTCAAGAGAAAATTATTAATATCGTAAAGTAGTTGTTTAGTGTTAAAGCAGTTTTGAAAGAATAACAAAATTATATGGACATATTAAGTATACTATTTAAAATAGAATTTTATCGACAACAAATATAAGGTAAAAAGGAATTTTATATTACTAAATGATAGCCTTTATAAGTTTGCATCTAAATTATTAAGGAGTTCAAAGAAAATCAATTTAAAAGCGGTCCGACCCTTTCAAACAACTTCTTTGTTGCTACATAAGCAATAAGTTTAACATGAAATATGGGAATTGGAGATATTATAGACTCAGTAGCATCATGTAGCAATTGAACAGAGCTTAAACTTCCGAAAACTCTCAACTAGATTGGTAATGTTTTTAACATGCTTATTTTAGCTTAACTACTATGTGTGTATGTCTCTATAGTAGGTCCGGAATCAGAATTCAATTTGAATGAAGTGCTCCAGCACTTCTTTCAGTATTCAAAGAAAACTTTAAGCACTTAGAATTTTAAAAATGTTCATTTTTTTATCATGTCGTTTAGGTACCTCGCCAGCCGTGAGCTAGTAATTTATTTACTGCATACCGTGAATATATTAGAAGTTTTTTAAAGAAATACTACGGATTATAGTTACTACTACTAAACTATTACGCATAAACAGTCAATAGAACAAATGCAATAGTTTAAAAAATAAAACCATATTAATTGTAATAAGCACTCCACGTTTTTAAATAAATAAAAGAAAGTTATGTTACGAATTTATTATGTTCAAAAACATATTAATATTAATTTTATACTTTTGAGTTTGGTCTTCTATTAAAGATTCTATTTGGTTTTTTTTAAATTGTTAATAATAATATTTTTTTCTGGATAAAAACCAGCATCGGCAACCTCATTGCTTCTATTCATGATTTTGAGGGAGGTTGAAAGTTAGGGGAATTATAAATTATAACAGAAATTTGAGTGAATATTGGTCTACATAATAATGTTCAATGACATAAAATTCTAACGAGCCTGTTAGTAGGACCCCAATTTAAATGACGGCTAGATTTACATATTTAAATTATAAAGTTTTTTTTCTGACAGTTTAGCGCCTGACTGTGTTTTCACCTTATGGTAAGTGGTAATACGGTCTAACATGGAAGCGTGCTAATCTGGGTAAGAGGCGATATACCCCTTACGGTTTCTACACAACATCGTACCGGAACACAAATCTCTTTGTTTTGGCGGTACGTCTTTGCTGGTAGGGTGGTTAACTATCCACGGCCGAAGCCTCCCACCAGACCAGACTCAGAAAACTTAGAAAATACAATTTTCTAAGTTCACCCTACCGGGGATCGAATCCGGGGCTTCTGCTAGCAAGGCGAGTACTCGCACCACTGCGCTAGCGAGGCCGTCATATTAGAGTTTATTAAAGTAATCAAAATACTATCTAAAATCGGCTTCATTTAAACATTTACACATAGCCATAAGACGATATCCATATGGAATCTAAAGCATTAATATGATATGCAATATCCTAGATATCTTACAATTTTCTTTCGATTGATGAAATAGATTTTTTTACATCATAAAGCTGTAGCAAACAAACAAAGCTTAACAAAAAAGTTAACGTTTTAAAGCGACGTTTTTCTTGTAATTATTATTCCCTCTATAACAGTTTTGAAAAATTTAGAAACCTCAAGTTGATTGCAAAAACGCACATTATTCAAACTACTAAAAGCACGGAACATTATTACTTTTCGTACATTATTCTACTTTTAAAAGGATATCAAAAGATTAGTCTTTTGGAAACTTGTACAAAAAAGTTTTCATAATAATTAGTTGTCGTAGAAAAATAATAATTTCGTGAACAATGGCTTATTTCAGGCTGTTGTTGAGAAGATAATGAGTTGTTATTTTTTCTAATTATATTTTTTCAGGAAAGAAAAATACTTTTTTCTTGATTTCAGATCATTTTATTTACTACTTACTACTTAAACCAAATTAAATAAGGATCTCAAACTTGAAACATGAACGTATGTTTATATGATTTCAATTATCGATGTTTTTTTATATATACTCGTACAGCGTATAATGCGATGTTCCCACGTAATGCTCGCCATCGAACGAGGAAACCTGTTCTTAATGTTCGTCTACGTCGAGTTTTGAAGATTAGGCAGTAAGGAATCATTGTTTTGCTTATACGAGCGTATGTCCCGATCCCGTGGGCGCACATGTGTGTATATCGCTCTCATATACACACACACACTCATCACGATGTCTCTGGAACTACGAGTATAAGGCGTAGTGACTTGAAAATGGGTAGGAATATTCTTTTTGCCGAGTAGAAGCAAGAACTGCTAAGAACAGATTTTACAAAATTCGACCCGCAAGGGAGGTATGTTAATTAAAAAAAATCTAATTTTCACATTAATAAGAAATTCTAACTTTACATTTACAAACTATAACTTTTATACCAAAAAAGTTTTCTGACCAAAAAATACCGCAAAATTTGGTCAGAAAACTTTTTTTGACTTTTTAATGGAAAGTATCAAAAGTTAATTTTAGGAAATACCACCCTTAAAGGGCAGTGCGGGTCTGTTTCTCATTTGTAAACCAATTTGCCTAAATTAATGATAATGTTTCCAAAAAAAACATTCCACGCAGACCAAGTCGCAGGTTTAGCTAGTTATTATTATATGGGGAAACCCTTAGTGAGCGTCTACGTATCTATATCAAATTTCAACTCAATTGGAGCTATAATTTGAAGATTCCATGATCCTTAAGTGGTAAATTGTTTATACATATATGTATAAATAGAATAAAATTACATCATCCTGTAGTATAAATAACATATTAAAAGGGACAAATATTATCACTACAGCAGAAATATTAGAGAATACATAATGTATCT
Organism: Elymnias hypermnestra; assembly: GCA_015832385.1. Classification (NCBI taxonomy): domain Eukaryota; kingdom Metazoa; phylum Arthropoda; class Insecta; order Lepidoptera; family Nymphalidae; genus Elymnias; species Elymnias hypermnestra. The sequence continues at coordinate 1,091,942 of JACTOM010000019.1, read as the reverse complement.
CCAGCTAAAACGTTTTCATCTCGCGCAAGCACAGGTGTCGGTCAGACGCGACAGCTGTGCCGATATTGGTTTTATGCTAATGCCTATTGACTCAAAAGAGAGGCAGCGCCGTCAGAGTTCCCATTTTCACAGATAAAATCCAATGGATGCTTTAATATTCCTCTTTAAAGGCTCGTCTCAAAGCGATCTTTCGAATAAAGGGATCATATGATAAAAGGCTTAATATAAACTTTGCAAAGGCAAAGAATAAGCTGCTCTTGAGCGCATAAGAATTGAATCTTTTCAAGTATAGCCGTGCTTGTAGGAAGAAATAATGGCTCTCATTAAATATCCAGGGATTTTTAAAAATTCTGTCAAAAACCATTCCTTGAAATTAACATACTTAAAGCGTGCGTATATTTATTTTATTTTTTTATATATCAAGACTGCCTCATTGGTCTAGTGGTTAGCATGTTCGACTATGAGGTCCTGGGTTCGAGTACCGGGTCGGGCCAATTCGAAATCGATATTGAGTTTTCTATTACGCTATCTCAATATTTACCCGAAGTTGGGAACAATTTGGCGGTGTGATCACGTTAGCACGGAGAGCACGTTAAGCCGTCGGTCTGATCTCTCTCCGGTCGGATTCCCGTCAAATGGGACTATGAGAGTGAAGGAGTAGAGAGTGCACTTGTGTACTATGCATGCCAATCCGCAGTGGAGCAGCGTTGTGTATCTATGGTCTAAAACCCTCTCTCATATGAGTGAGGAGGCCTGTGCCCAGCAATGAGACGTTAATGGGCTGCAACTTTACCGAATCTGATGGACAATTGCATAAACATACATATAACACAAAAATATAAGAACATACATAGCTCATAAAAGAACATTTTGTATGTTCTTATATGAGAAAAAAAAGACATATTTTTATTTTCAAATATCTGCTCAAAAAAGACATCATTTATTCTCAGAAATCTTTAAAAGTTCCATTTGGAAAGTTATGGGAATAAAATTGTTATTTTTATTTCATTGATTTTTGTTGTAGGGCCCCATCAAAAGAATTTGCCACGGGCCCCAATGGTATAGTTATAGACCAACACCACTATTATAGACCAACCTACCATCGAATCAAACCGGTTTCATTTTAAAAATAATAATACGACGTTAATTATAAACTGATGGGCAATGGCATAAACATACATATTAATATTTACATATTAATACACATATAACATAAAAATATAAGAATTTTTGTTCTGTGTATATACTAAAATATAAAATAAATTTCTAAATGAGCCAATAAAATCGTCTTGATGATATTCAAGTCTAAGTTCATTTACAAATGTTGACAATTTAAATGGTATATTATATATTATCTTCAAAGCTTTTATATGTTTATATATTTGCGCTTGACTTAGATAATATATAATGCTAAACCTCAATATACAATATTCGAATATCCCTTCAATGAAATTAATCTGAATCAGTTTATTACTTATGAATAAAGGCAACCGAGCGGATTAATCTTTGAACATTTCACGAGTAAATTAATTTAAAGAGGATTTTCAATATGTTTTATTAACGTGTCCTAGTGAAATTTGATATCGATGTTTTTCACATCACAGCTTCCTTCCTTGCCAGATTTCTTTCTTAATTGTTCAGCGTTTGACTCTCATTTAACTTCTTTTTTTTATTTCTCATAGACGAGTATTTTACTCTGAATACAGCTGATGGTAAGTGATGATACAATCTAAGATGAAAGAGCACTATTTTGTTAAGAGAAAATTTACCTTTTCCGGTTGCTACGCACCATCGCTCAGGAACAAACATCTCTTTGCTTGGCGGTATGTCTTTGCTGTTGGGATGGTAACTAGCCAAGGCCGAAGCCTCTATGCAAAACGTGATGGTAAGAGAAAATACCACTTGAGATCATCCTCTAAGTTTCACTTAGTACTGTGTATTATAATTCTTAGTATGGTTACTTGTACTATACCTGCCAACCCGCAGTGTAGCAGTATGGTGGGTCTAGTCTCTAAAAACCCTCTCATCTATGAGTGAGGAGGTCTGTGCCTTTCGTTAATGGGCTGCTACTTATCATATATATATATATATATATATGTCGCCATCTGTCGTGTTTGTATCGGCGTGGGACAGAGTCAATAGTAGCAGTCCGGCGCACGTCTCTCGTTAGCTCTCGGGTGACGGTCCGCCAGAGCGTTCGGCTATTAAAACTGTCGCGTTCCTATTATTGTTAATGAGTTTGTGTAAATTGATATTGGGAACATTAAGTGATTGAACATTATAATCTGAGTTAATTAATAAAGTGTTTGATTGCACCAACATTACCCACCAACGCCCACAGTACGGAAAATTTTATTATGGATGCTGTTAATGACGCTGTCGGCGGAGAACTCAACACCTCTATGCTTTATGCTTCCTTCTCTCTTATTATCCGACATATATATATGTCCAAGACTTCGACCGCGTGGAATAGCGTTATTGGGTAATTTAGGCTAAAGCTAAATAAACAAGACTTACGTATAAATACATTGCATATTTTATCATCATAAATGTTCTTTCTGATACATTAGACTATCAGTGTATCAAATTTCATTTAACTCAGTGCAGCAGTGAAAGCGGAACAGATAAACAGAGTTACTTTCGCATTTATAATATTAGTAAGAATAAGGGTTGTCATTTGACATCCTTGAGGGTAAAATTTTTACATACTTTGCAAGTTGTAAGCGACGCGAAATAGTTATTTTATCTGTAAAATTTATGAATACGTTACCTGTATACGTTGGAATATTCTATGTTTGTATATTTAAAAAACGGGGTATGTGTCATCTTAGAGGCGGGGCGAAAAGGAATCTTTTTGAAAACGCTCTCTGCTGCAACGGCTCTCGAAGCGTACACATCGTTACCAAGATTCTTCGAGAACCGTCAAACCAACCGATCCCTGCACAGAGGCGACGCATTCCCCGCTTTTTCGAGCATAATCATCTGCGTGGTTTTATTCTGCCGAACCCCTACACAAGTCGTATTTATTTCTATCGAATCAACGGTTTCTAAAATAAGGTTTAATATTGCGAAAATCACAACACTTCTATCAATTAAGAACCTTTTTTCGAATTTAAAAGTAGCTAAGTTCCTTTCCCAGACTCTAGAATATTTGTGTACCAAATTTTATTTAAATCGGTGCAGTAGTAGACAGAGTAACTTTCGCATTTATAATATTAGTTGCGAAGTCGGAATCCGAATTCGAGATATTTGCTAGCGAAGTGAATGCTCGCATCCTTTTTTCCACAAGTTTGCTAACTTTTAAATTGAATTAAAATTCATGTAATAATACGCATTTAGTAAGAATTACGTATTTCGATACTAGATTCGATTTGAAATGTATTTTCTTGCAAAGCCTAATATGATATTTTGATAAGTAAAACACACTAAATATATTTTTGTACAAAAAAACGTTGACGTTCTACTTTCATGACCTCAAATTTTATAACAATCAACAATGCTCTCAAAACGATAAGCCAAATACGTGCGCCTCTCGCAATGACAGGGATAAAGAACGCCCTCAAGGTGGCCCGTAATACTCGCAATGTATATCTAGGTCAAAATAATACGCCATTTACAAACACAATATAATTATATCCGCTGTCAAATTAGTGCTTTTAATGTAAAACGTATTGACAACAGACTCTCCACTAAGTGCTTCCAAAATATTCTTGGCTACTTTGGTCACATTGCCCGAAGCCAGCCCAATAACTTGGACAAGTTAATAGTTACTGGCAAGGCCGTTCACCAAGTAAAGACATTTACAGGTCTTCCATTTGCTGCGGCCATAAGGAAAGCCGAGGATCGAACGGGGTGGATGCACTGTGAAAAAACTGACGCAGGCACCAAAATACGGACACGACCTTCAAACTTGAAGAATACGACCCAGAAGAATGTAAAATGTTTATCGTCCCATTTAAACAGTTTGGTATTGCTAGAAGACATTTCCGTCGATAGCACTCACTCTAATTTCATCAAAAACCCAACCAACGTGTAGGTGTTTTTTAATTAATAAAAGGTGATTTAGATCTTAATGAATTTCATAATACATCAAAACAGTCGCTTGCTGGTTTTAGTTATAAAATAATGATGTGTAAATAAAGAGCATTTTTATCATATCATTTTTAGCTTGATCGATAAAATTATATCGAAAAATTGAAACGGTACTTTTTTAAATTAGTCTTGCTCGCTCGCCTTACTTTCTCCCACTTTATTCCTTCACCCTCATAGTTCCATTTGACGGCTTAACGTGCTCTCTAAGGCAGAGAAGTGGAGCGCATCGCCAATGATTTCACATGCATAAAGTAAGAAAAAAGGTAAGTAGCAGCCCATTAACGTACCACAGCTGGGCACCCACCACGCTGCTCCACTGCGGGTTGGCAGGCATAGTACACAAGTGTACTCTCTATTCCTTCACTCTCATAGTTGATCAGGCGCCTGACCCACGGCTTAACGTGCTCTCTGAGGCACGAGGGTGGATCATGGTAGAGAAAAATCTTAATAGAAAACGTAATATCCATGTTGGAATTATCCTGACCCGGGACTCGAACCCAAGACCTCATATCTGTGGCCGAGCATGTTAACCACTACACCAATGTAACAGTTCATATATATCTAGTACAAATTTGCAATCGTTAATAAAATATTCTTTAGCATCTTCTCAATTTCAAATATATTTCTTAAAATATGTAGCGACATTTGACATTAGCTTAGTTTGTGTCAAATAATCATTTATTTATACGGTTATTTACTGACTATTGGCCTCCTGCGAAAGGTCAGAGTCATTCAGCGTGCGATGGAGAGGGTTATGCTCGGAGTTTCTCTACGTGATCGAATCAGAAATGAAGAGATCCGTAGTAGAGCCAAAGTCACCAACATAGTCCTACGAATCGCGAACCTGAAGTGGCAATGGGCGGGGCACATAGTCCGAAGGACCGATGGACATTGGGGACCAAAGGCGCTGGAGTGGCGACGCCGCAACGGATGGCGCAGTGTAGGCAGACCCCTCACAAGGTGGACCGATAATATGAAGAGGGTCGCTGGTAGCCGTTGGAGCCAGGCGGCGCAAGACCGGGCCCTGTAGACGTCGTTTCGTGAGACCTATGTCCAGTAGTGGACATCCATCGGTTGAAGCGACGACGACGACGACGAATCATTCGATACTTAAATTTCTATTGCGAAAGCTTCTACAGCGTGAACCGTTGAAAATTTTCATAAAAAGTGTAAAGATGTCTTTCCATTAAGTTTTAAAACTACGTGCTAGTTGGTGTATCAATAGATTTAGAAACATTTGTATGATTATATTTATCATTTAAGTCATAATATCTAACAGTTTGATGACACTTATAATTTAACATTACCTAAAGATAAAAATTAAGTAATCTTTTGAAATTTAATAGAGCGGAGCCTTTGTAATATAATAGAAGTAATTATTATAAAAGGTTAGAGCTTAATAAATTTACCTTCAAATATGATTTGAAATAGGTCGTAAGCTAAAACCCTCACCCTAAAATACCGTAAGTGAGAGCACAGTGGTTACAGAATATGGCTTTTATAATGGCATAGATTGATGTAGGCATTTTGCAACTTACCCTCTTACTTATATACTCATATATAAATGAAAAGTATCGAATAAAAAATAATTTGCTTGTCCATTTATTTCTTTTTTAAGATGTGTATATTCTTTGTTTCGATATCCATTTATATTATATATACAATAGAGCTGAAACAGGAGTACAATTAAAGCAGACAAAAACATGAGCTTTCACAATAACATGCACCATAATAGCCTTTATTATGTAACATCATTATTAATTTATTGTTATGAAATGACAATTTTAGAGTAACTTTCAAGAGAAGAACTTAAAATAATATAATAGTTAGAATGATTTTTAAGAAAGAAGGAATTTTTCTATGTAACATTTCAAGACTTAATTATAACAGAAGTAATTTGCTAGGACTCGTAATTATCTTTATTGCTTTTCTAAACTTAAGGGTTAAGTGAACTTCATATTAGTGATTAAAATTAAACTATTTATATTATAATATAATCAAAAATGCTGACAATTATAACACATGTATGTTATTCAGACAGATTGATAGTGTCTGTATCAACACAAAATTATTTTATAGGCCATTTTTTTAATTATACAATATCACGAAAAAAAATGCATGGGGAAACAATCCATTCCTACGGCGTGGCTTTTCAAATACAGTTCAATTACAATACAGCTTCAGGTAGGATTTAGACTTAATACTTTTAATAAGGTTTAATTTGGTTCACATCGACACCACGTAATCCTATAATCTCATACTTAAAACAATTTTTTAATGTCACATTTTAATATTTGTCATTATTTTCCAAATAAGAAACGGTTCACAATAAAGGTAAGTACTCCTCACTCATATGAGAGGGTTTTTAGAGCAAAGACCCACCATGCTGCTCCACTGCGGATTGGCAGGCATAGTACACAAGTGCACTCTCTATTTTTTCACTCTCATGATCCGATGTGACGGGAATCACGATTAGAGAGAGATCAGGCGCAGGACCGACGGCTTAACGTGCTCTCCGAGGCACAGGGGTGGAACACACCGCCAACTTCCCAACTTCGGGAAAATATTAAGAAAATCTTAATAGAAAACGCAATACCGATTTTAAATTGGCCCGAATCCAGGAACTCATATATGTAGGCTAACTTGCTAACCACTAGACCATTGAGGGTTCACAATAATTAACACAAATTAAATTTTATCTAACTTCTTCTTTTGTCTTTTATGCAGACAAAAGAACAAATGAAACCAGCTGGGTTCAGTAAACGCAAATAACTAAAAACATTAAAATAATGAAGCTGACAAACATAATATAAATATTATCTCTTGTATGAACTGTCCGTCTCGAGCTCTACAGACAAGGAACGTGTTATGCATGTCAATGGCTCCACCCTAAAGCCAATGTTATTTACTTGTTTACGTGAGAAGATATACCTAATGTATCGAAGGATATTCATCAATATTATTATTTTGTAAGGCGATATTTCATCATTTATCCTCGCCGAAGTTCGTATACAATAGGTGAAATGAAATTAGCTTCTGTTTTTTAGATAGACATACCGTATTGCTCTTCTGTAAAAATCAGAAAAAAGTAGGCTACGTTATTACAAAAGCCAGAATCTGACAGTAAAGGTTTCATCAAAATGGACTAGTAGTATCGAAGTTCCTCTGTAATAAATTAAATTCAGCTTTCCGACGGAATTTTCAGATAAAAAATACCTTATAATTGGTCGTGATAATAGTTACCCATTCAAAAAAGTTTTTTCCTTTTGTATTTAAAAAGTTTAATAAATACATACATAACGTTACCATGGGATTCGGTATATTTTAAGAGACACATAAAGTAGTTAACAGAGTTCCTGGCTTCGGTTCCCCGCAGGGAAAACTTATATTTCCTAACTTGTCTGAGTCTGGTATCGTGGATGACTTCGGCCGTGGCTATTTACCACCCTATCAGCAAGGACGTGTAGCTAAGCAATAGATTTGCGTTCTGGTACGATGCTAAGTAGAAACCATAAAAGTAAAATTGCCTATCACCTAATTATAAATTAGATTAGCACGCTTTCACCTTCGAGGGTGTCTTCACTTACCATCAGGTGAAACCACAGTTAAGTACTGACATATCAGCAATAAAAAAACTTTAAGTAAAGTATATAAATATCGAAGTAACAATCAAAAACTCATTTAATTTCAACGTTAGAGCAGTTAAAATTATATTAAATAAGATGTATTAAAAAATTTACATCTTGCTCGATTTCATCTCCGTTCCATTGTTGTTTTGATTATATTACGAAAACAGCTCCAGAGCGACCGCTATTATGCTATAGAAAATTTACCCCACGAAGCACTTTCCCTGATTAAAAATCATTTTGTCGCATAGGTTTCACATTAATTATATTTCTACTTAAGAATAATGTTTCCAAAAACTTACAATTGTATATGAATGTGCGCAACACAAATGTTGCGTATTTAATTATATAAATATACTAATCGATACCTGCGTTAAACTAACATTCATATATCTGAGGTATTCAAAACTTAAAAAATCCCTTATCTAGTAGTTTTATACTTACTTACAACGTATATATTAGCGACGGCCTCGCTAGCGCAGTGGTGCGAGTACTCGCCTTTCTAGTAAGAGGTCCCGGGTTCAATCCCCGGTAGGACGAATATAGGAAATTCTATTTTCTAATATGTCCGAGTCTGGTCTGGTGGGAGGCTTCGGCCTTGACTAGTTATACCACCCTAGCAGCAAAATCGCCAAAACAAAAAGTTTTGTGTTCCGGTACGATGCTGTGTAGAAACCAAAAGGGATATGTCGCTTCTTACCAGATTATCGCGCTTCCATCTAAGACTGTATCATCACTCATCATCAGGTGAGATCACAGTCAAGCGCTAAACTGTCAGCCATAAAAAAAATATTAAAAAGTGTAAACATTCGTGTTATTGTATGTATGTTTGTAACGTTTTCACACAAAAACTACTGAACCGATTTCAAAAAAGATTTCACCATTCAAGCTGCATTTTAACTGAGCTATACATAGGCTATATTACTTTCTCAAAAAAAAAAATAGGGTTCTAATATAAATGCATTAATGGATGAAAAAATTGGTTACGAAAAATGTGTGATCGCCTGCGCTGGAGTAACTATTAATGATAGAGTAAAAAAATGTTCTGCAATATTATAGACCGTATTAGTAAACCTTTTTAAATAAGATTTTTCAAGACACCTTTAGTTAAAAATAATAGAACAGCATCGACACTGTTGCCGATATTTTTAGCCTCCCTGTCCCTTAAAACTAACAACGCAATACGAGTGGGCCATTCAATGGTAAACACCCACCACAATTTATCTAATTTACTGTTGTTTTTGTGTAAACATTTACTTTCTATTTTAAGCTGTTAAGGTCATTTCTTTTTTAACTTTTCTTGTGCAATAACACGTAGTAAATGTATAAAATCGAACTCAATATTGAAAAATTTATTAATTTGCTACACTATATCCATTAAATTTTGATTAGAAAATGTTTTTGTTATAAAATATATACGTGTTAAATACCAAGCGTATCATCTCTGGTTTGCAAATTCATAGTTTACCGTAATACCTACTTATTAGATAGCAGCAATTACGTAACCAACAAGACACGAGTTAATAAAACATTCTTTAACAACAAGCAACTAATAAAAGAGTGATTGACCGCACCAAAGCAATTCAAATCATTGTTCTGAGAAATTTATACGAAAAGTTTCGATGCTATAATCCTTGGCGACCTAAATTAATAGCAAATTTTGTATTGTCAGTGTGCTAGAAGCTCATTTATCTTGTTTGGTTTAAAAAATACAGAAAAAACACAGGTCTATGAAACGCACAAAATCTAGCGAATAGTAAATTTTTCTTTTATACAAATTTCGCAATCGCTACTCAGACATGCAGATTTTGCGAAATCGCAACGATGTATCAATCAAGACGTAAGTGTCTTTAAAAATAGATCCCTATCATAGATCAGTTGGCTTAGGGGAGAATGGGGTTATCAGAGTCAGTGGGCAATGAAAATCCAGGAATCAGCACTAACCAGCGAGGAGTAAGTGGCATTCCCATTACCAGGCTGGCCCCGCAGCACCGCCTGGAACAGCTCGCGCCAATCAGTAACCGCGCCACTGAGATACGTCGGTATTTTCTTTTTCTGCTCCGCTGATGTAATTTTACGTCAACATAAATTAGAAGGCAAGTGCCGAATATCTTGCAGTTATACTATTAACACTTTTATACGAACTTGGTTAGACTTTCGAAAATCTGATGTGCAGTTTAGATTACATGTTTTAAAGATTTTTTTTACTATTTTTCTTGTTAGGGTGATTGCGGGAAATGAGAGAGGTGACTTTCGCAACTTTGCATGTTGCAATGCGTCATTTTTATTTGTTTTTAGATAATGTACGAGTCAGCACCATTGAAAAGGGTTCCTGGTCTTCTGATAGTCTGGAAAACTAGTTCTACAAGAAATCCTGATATGCTTATGGGGATCCCATTTTCAAGTCTTCAAAAGAGGATAAACAAAGGTCCTACCTCAGAAAAGACCTCATCTAAAACGATTCACTATCTTTAGTCTTGAGACACAAGCCGTACTTGCAAACTTGGTGAAAAAACAGGCCAATATGTTATATGATTGCACTGCTAATCAAGTGAGAAAATAAGAAGATTAAAAAACTAGGGGGTAAAGAAAATATAACACATGGAAGGGTAAATATCATGGGAAAGACTACAATACAGAAGACGGGTCCTGAAAAGGTAAAGCGCGAAATGCTACAAGAAACGAACGAAATTTCTGTATCATATGTTGGCACTGACGGCTTATGCCAGGACGATGCGGGTGACTACACAGGAGATGATGGAAAGAGATGACTAGTACAAGTAACAACGAGATTTGGTTCAAATACACCGACGTGTAGGCTGTGGCACGGTTATATCTGCGATACGTGCTAGATTTTCTTTGACTCCGATTGCCCCCTATTTTTTTTCTCTCGCCTCAAATGGACTGAAAATTATTTTTAATGATAGTTAACGAAGTAAATTATCTTTAAAAGCAGTTGCAATAAATATTTCGTTTATGAATAAAATTTTATTTGAATTTTCGCTGAAGTGACCCACATTAGTGAGCAATCCATTTTACGTCAATAANGTTTATTCTGACCGTTTATCCGTTATTAGAGGTTAATAGCTCATTAAAAATCAACGAACTAAAGTACATTTCAAAATAATCCATTAACATGTTTTCGGTCCCATTGCATTTCCTTGAAATTATTTTTAAGAGTCTCTTGAGTGAAATTGGGATTTCGTGAGAAAATCACCTAGTGATCGATTACATATAGTGCATAATCGAACTCATCTGACTTCAAAACTTCCAAACTAAGATATCAAAATATATACATAGATATATAGTTTACAATTGTATTCTCATGGTGTTCTAAAGCTTAATAATCCTTATTGTCGGACGATGTGTTATTGGAATTCCTTCACGATTAAAACTGTGAATTTGTGGAATGATCTTCCATGAGTGATTAGGCGATCTGAGTCCTTGACTATCTTCAAAAGACGTTTGAAACAATATTATCTAAGTAGTGCACAATAATTATGGTTGTATATGAATATATATATATTTATCTATTTACATCTGCTGCCTCATTGGTCTAGTGGTTAGCATGTTCGACTACAGACATGAGGTCCTGGGTTCGAGTCCCAGGTCGGGCCAATTCAAAATCGATATTGAGTTTTCTATTAAGATTTTCTCAATATTTGCCCGAAGTTGGGAAGTTGGCGGTGTGATCCACCCCCGTGCCTCGGAGAGCACGTTAAGCCGTCGGTCCTGCGCCTGATCTCTCTCCGGTCGTGTCGGATTCCCGTCACACCGGACTATGAGAGTGAAGGAATAGAGAGTGCACTTGTGTACTATGCCTGCCAATCCGCAGTGGAGCAGCGTGGTGGGTCTATGCTCTAAAAACCCTCTCTCATATGAGGGAGGAGGCCTGTGCCCAGCAGTGGGACGTTAATGGGCTGCTACTTACTTACTTACTTATCTATTTACATATTTATGTGGGTGTATTGTCTATATTCGTTTTATATGTTCCTACTTTTCTAATAGTAGTAAATTGTTCTATTGCAGTTACCCAGTACTTTCATCTATCGCCATCGCCTACTATCGCCAAGGTTGCCTGGAGGAGATCGCTCCAAGCGATAAGGCCACCTTTGTACACACATCTACATCTACATCTATTGTAATTCTCTTCTTCATAAACTTTGTATGTAGGTGTGCAAAATGAACGTGTATTTCCAGTATTTTAAATATATTACTTTTAGTTATATTAATTAATGTAGTTTAGCGTTAGCTTGTTTCACTCATTGTTTATGAACTTAACCTGTTTAAAAGTAGATACAAATGCTATTTCCTGTAACCGCTGGATATACATGAAGTTGTGTTATCTCTGCAACACAGAAGTTGCTAATTCCGGACTAAAAGTTTTGTTTACCCACTACCTTTAATGTCAACTCTATTTAGCGTTGGATGTTTTATCCTGGCTTCGAATAAATGGAAAATATTAAATGAGCATCATATAAAATCAATATTGTGTACGTTATTAAAATTTGCTATCTTGTAATGGTTTTCGGTTACTGGCGCTATATTTGATTTAGTCTGCAGCAATAAAATAACTTATCTATAAATATAAATTGTATTACGGTTTCATATATGAAATACAGAAGACTTATTATAAACTGGACAAGTTTTCAATATTTAAAGTTTATCGTTTTTAGTTCTAATATGTTTGAGATGTAAATATATATTAGTTTTGGAAATAAATGTGGTTTGGTTAAGCTCATGTTACGTTATTTTGGCTTAAAGTAAAACACTTGTTTTATTGATGACCACGAAATTATCAGGCGCTTTTCAAAGGACTGTAATCTAGTTTATCCTCCAAAGCGAAATGAGATATCTACGCAAACGTAATTTGTAGGCGACTGCTAACTAAAACTGTTAGATGCTAGCACGTTTAAATTATAAAGAAATCTTTTCACGGTTCAATAATTCTATTATTATCTTAATATTTCTAGATTATTCATTGTCCCACTGCTGGGCACAGGCCTTCTCACTCGCATGAGAGAAGGTTTTTAGAACATAGACTCACCACGCTGCTCTACTGCGGATTGGCAGGCATAGTACACAAGTGCACTCTCTATTTCTTCACTCTCATAGTCCGATGTCACGGGGATTCGACACGACCGGAGAGAGATCAGGCGTAGAACCGACGACTTTACGTGCTCTCCAAGGCACGGAGTTGGATCACACCGCCAAATTCCCACTTCAGGCAAATATTGAGATAATCTTAATAGTAAACTCAATATCCATTTTCGAATTGGCCCGACCGGGACTCGAACCGGGAATGTCATGTCTGTAGTCGAACATGCCAACCACTAGACTTATGAGGCAGTCTAAGATGGAAGCGCGCTAATCTGTTAAAAGGTGTACCTGTGATGGTTTCTATACAGCATCATACCGGAACACAAATCTCTTTGCTGGTAATCCCACCAATCCAGGCTCAGATAAATTACTAAACGCAATTTCCTAGTTTTGGCATTCTGGGGCTCGAACCCAGAGGCCTCTGCTAGCAAAGCGAGTGCTCACATCAATGTGCCAGCGAGACTCGAATCGAGTGATACAATCTAATTAGCTATTCATATTTCAGCAAATATACGCGAAGTTAAATTCTTGTAATTAATCTTCAAAACTCATCATTTCTAGGAAAAGACTTTATATTTGGTCTGTTAGTTTTCTGCCCATGCCATGTGTTTCTTACTGTGATTATCAGAAAGAAAAACATGAAGTTTTTCTTGTCAAAATGAATCATTAAAGTTATTCTTATTATTTTGAACTTGTACTATAATTATTGCTGGATGGGCTTTTACAATCTCTCGGATGAAGTAGCGAATGGGGAAGGTTAACTTTGGTGAAAAAGGCTCAAAAAGGTTCGACGGTGTGGTGGGGAACGTCGCTCTTAGGATGTTTTGACGCCGGAACTCGGCTTGGGGCAATACATAAAGGACTTTGTACAGATATGGGCTTTAGATAGATAGAAAGACTTTTACAAACAAGCAAATACGACTAAGAATAAAAAAAACTAAAGCTAGGAGCGCCCAAAGGCAATCTTTTTGTTGCAAGCAATCTCTTTCAGACAACCTTTGTAAAATTGGACGCTTATTTAATAAGTCAATGGGGCAGAGCAGTGCCGGAAATAAATATATGCTTATTTAATTTTAATCATATACAAAAAACTAATAAAATAATAAAGAATATATACACATGAAGTGAGATTAAAAAAGTAATATAGTGTTATTAATAGCAATTTTAAGCCAAATAGTACTCTTTCAAGCGATTTTTGTAAACAGCTAATAAATCTGAGTGACGGATTCTTTTAAATTAACTCGCATAAATATTGACAGAGTTATATATAATCTTAATTAAAACCTGTTAATAAATAGAGAAATTTTATATATCTGTCGCAATACAAACAAATGTATATACACAAAGCAAATATATTACATTTGTAATATTTAAGTAACTTTGTACATGTCCTTCAAGAGCCCTAAATTACTACACTATCTAGTGTTTAATGTAAGTTAAGTTTGAACTTCCCAAATGGATATAAGTTCGATCTTAAAGTTTGTTTGTAGTACATTTATATTTGCTTTCATAGTATTCTAATATCAGTATGAATGGTAGACACAAATAAAAAATGCTCACTTTCGATTTTGGAGTTTACTATTTGTTATATAACATTGGCGGTGCACTGTAGCATTGCTGTTTCCCAAAGCACTTTCTCAGTCAAATAAAGAGAATTAAGTAATAGATGTAGGTTACGAAAAGGCGTAATTGGTGTTGAAAGTGAATTGGTGAGACGTTCCATATCGATCGGACTCAGTTTTGTGAATGGCCGCTCCGGTCGCCCCGCGCCCTTTAAGAGGTGCTACGAGGTACCCTAATCGCTCTTCAGCTACTTTGGATGATTGCCTCATAAAATCTAGCTTACTTGCTGACTATTATTTAAGTGTCACTTCAATTATTTTTCATTATTGAAATGAAACTTCTTGAAGGTAAAATATTTACGGATGAAACGAAGATGTATTTATGCTAATTCATCTGAAGGTTGAGTAGTTTTAATATTTACAAATAACATGTGCCATTTTTATTTACAATTCGTTTTGAGATTTCAATAAATTATTTGTATTAATTTACGACACTTAATATCTTAAAATAAAATCCTAACATATCCTTTTTCCCTCTGTCTGAGTCTCGGGAGTCTAGAGTTTTAGATTTGCATAAATATAAAACAAGACTTAAAAATAGTTTGCTAAAGAAGTTTCACTTCTTTATATTTGTACATTGTATACACGAACTTTTATTTATTTTTTGTTTATTAGCCAAACAGATTACACTTAATAGAAATTAAAAAAAAATAACTGGCTCTTCGCTATTAAAATTAGCAGATTATCACTAAATGCATATAAAATCTATTTAAAAAATTCATGACTATCTGACGTTTTTGACGGAAGTTGTACTGGCAAATAACTGATATTATAAGGAGTAATTAGATTACTTTTATTTCCTAATTTGGGAAAAACAACGCGGTGAACAGCTTGTGCTTAATAATATACATACCAAATATTAATACATTAATCTAACTGCAACCATAAGTGTCAGGAGAACGTTATTGTTATTCGCTTGCTATATACAAAATACTTTTTAAGCAAAATTTGATACTGAAGAATATGACAAAAATAACTTACGCGTCGTTTACATTTATTTTTCTAAAATAAAAGTAACCTAAGTTACTCCTTATAATATCAGCTATCTGCCAGTAAGACTTTCTTCCTAATCGGTTTAGACGTTTCAGATACTGGCTGGAACGTAGATAGATAGGTAGATAATATCCTTTTTGAACAGATGTACGGCAATTTGGCGGTCATTAGCTTCCAGACAACCCTGGCCTTAGGGGAACTGTCAAACAAAGGAGAGAGAAAGTATGTGATGTATATAAATGAATAAGACATACAAGGATTTAAAAAACAGGCTTATTAAATTGAAGTTACAAAATGACATCAATTTTATTTATTTGTGAAGACATCCTCCATCCGCAAGATTTTAATAAAGCCGTCATTATATTCAGGGGAAACTGTTGGACGGATAACAAAGCCCAGTTATATTAGTATTAGTTTCCAAGTTGAAACTTAATTTCGGATAGTGGCCGGAAAGTTGAATAAATAAAAGCAAGATAAAATACCCTTCTTATAAGTAAAATAAAGTGCATATTTTCAGGAACCACGCTGTAGTTAAAGAATGTGTAGCGTATGTTTTCGTTATATATATACAATTCTTTTGTACGTGACTGAATTCGTTTTAAGCTCCATGACTAATTTTTCTACATTCTAATTCTTCTATAAACAGTTTATCAGGCAGAGGTCCGGAAATCATTCCAGCAGTTTACCTTGACGATAGTGTATTAAAAAGGGTTGAGCAGTTCAAATACCTAGGGCACATATTAACTGAAAATTTTATGGATGACAATGACATTGAAAGAGAACGCCTTGCTCTGGTAGTAAGATGCAACATGATTGCACGCTGTTTTGGAAAATGTACCGAGAGTCTCAAAATAACTTTATTTCGGGCGTATTGCCTAAGCTTTTACACTTGTCAGCTTTGGACAAAATTTTTTAAACGTCAGGGTTCAATATAATAAAGCGTATCGTATTCTGAAGAGATTACATAGATAATGCAGTGCATCTGCCATGTTTGCTAATGCCAGAATACCAGATTTTTATGCAATCATAAGATGGCACATTGCAAGATTTTGGAACGGAATACGAACCTCCGACAACAACATTGTTAAGGTGTTGACAGAAAAATTTTGACAGCTCAATTTTTAAGTTTTGATATTCCGTCCACCACATTCCAAATAAATAGATTTAGTTTACAATTATTAATTTTTAATTATCTTACTTTATTTTATTTCATTTCACTTTGTATTTTATTTTAGTTATTTAAATTTCTTGTAATTAATTTATTTCATTTAACTGTGACTGTACTGGGTATTTACCTGAGAAATAAAGATTATTATTATTTCGAAAACTTTCTATTGTAAAAACTATAACTTGGATTTCAGGGAAACTAAATTAAATATTGAAGTAAAACACCCACAAAAAGTTGTTATTAAACAACTCCATCCTGAATTCTTAAACAATGTTTGGTCACGTCGGTGTCTCTCTCGACCTTCAGCGGCAAGAAGTTTCTGAACCAAAAATTATTATATGAAGTATGCTCGACGGCAAGTGTACCTGACCCATTCCATCTCGCAAACTCACTGAATAACGCTGAGATTTTTCAAGTTACTAGAGCCATAATAGAATATACAAATATTCACAACAAGGCCATCACAAGATTTTATACTAATTTAACACATCATTTTTATTTTTAATCTAAAACAATTTTTTACTGTGCCAATAAATTATTACAATAGTATAGCTTGTTGTTTAAATGTTCACAATAATTACACCGGCACACAAAAAAAATTGTCATGTTTTTCGAACCGCTGAATACGAATTTCAAGTCAGTTTAGGCCATCCAGCTTTCAATTTCGAGTGAATAAAGGAAGAAGGGGTATCCATGTCGTAGATCATGAGAATGAAACAATATAATACCCTCAAAAAACAGTTAAAAATCCAATTTGTGTACATTCTTGGATCTTACTTATTCTTGTATTTTGAAATTTATTGAACTGTGTTAGGACGACTTTTTTCCATTTTTGTAGCAGGAATTTTCTGCTATTTTATCGGTATTTTGCAGTTTTATGAATATTAGTGGGGACTATGGGCCAAATTTATTGCAGAATCAGATCAAGCAGATTAAATTACGTAAAAATCGTCGTGGGGGTCCACAAAATTTTTTGTACCACATCTTGTTACAAACAATCCAAATCTTTTAGGATTTTTGCAATTTTTAATGATATTTTACAATTTTATTAGAATTAAAAGTTTGATTAAAGTACGATCAAAATTAGTATTTAACCGATCAAAATACATGAAAATTAAGCTCGCCTTAGCTGGCATCGCATTTTCACTGTCTTTTGGGGTTTTTTGCAATACACTCGAAATTGAAGGCTGGGCGGTTATAAGTAAACTTGTGCTACGAGTGTTTTTACCTTCCACCGGATAAACTACACAATGCAATGATCCGAAATAATATGTAATATTCATTTATTTATATATATGTCAGAGGGCAGATAATTGTGGAACGCTGGCGCCATCTATCGGCGTGGGACAGAGTCAATGGTGGCAGTCCGGCGGGAGTCTCTCGGCAATTGTCGAGTGGCGCTGAACTGTCACGTTCCTAGCTATTATTGTTAATGAGTTTATGTAAATTGATATCGGGAACATTAAGTGATTGAACAGTATAATTCGAGTGAATTAATAAAGTGTTTGATTGCACCGGCATTACCCACGAACGCCCACAGTATAAGAAATTAATAACCATGTCGGCGGAGAACCCTACACCCCTGTGCTTTATGTTTCTCCGTTCTGTCTTATTCTCCGACATATATATATATAATAAAAGCAGTGTTAGGAAATACTGTTAGTAATTTTAATGAGCAAATAGATGAAAGTCAGTATGTGTGTGCCTGTGTCTAATGGACAAAAGAAAAGTAATACTGAAACCACTATAAGAATCGGATGGAAAATGACTGGTAAAACATCAACAATATTCCTGTTAATAGCGCATCAAATGCATTGGCAGTTTGGACCTGAGAATACCTGTGGACGACGGCAATTACGTCATTCGGGTTAATCAGTTTATATTTATAAAACAAATTAAACCATAACAGTTATAATGCCACATTAGTAGTAATTTGCGTAACAATGCATGCCATCTGTATAATATGTTTTGTACTATACCAATTCCAATGCTCTAATTTTTACTAGGTGATTTGTTTATTTACATTAAAGGAATTCTAAATGTTTCGTCGTGGTCGTCGTCGCTTCAATCGATGGACGTCCACTCCTGGACATAGGTCTCACGTAATGATGTCCACAAGGCCCGATCTTGCGCCGTGTGCTTCCAGCGGCTACCGGCGACCCTCTTTATGTCGTCGGTCCACCTTGTGGGGGTCTCCCTACACTGCGCCGCCCGGTGCGGGGTCGCCACTCCAGCACCTTCGGGCCCCAACGTCCATCGGTCCGTCGGACTACGTGCCCCGCCCATTGCCACTTCAAGTTCGTGATTCGTAGGGCTATGTCAGTGACTTTAGTTCTGCTACGGATCTCCTCATTTCTGGTTTGATCACGTAGAGAAATTCCGAGCATAGCCCTCTCCATCGCACGCTGATCGACTCTGAGCTTTCGTATGAGGCCCATAGTCAGCGACCACGTTTCGGAGCCGTAGGTCACTGGCAACACGCACTGTTCGAAGAGCTTTGACTTCAGGCACTGAGGAGTATCAGACGAAAATATCTGGCGTAGTTTCCCGAACGATGCCCAATCGAGTTGGATTCTAAATGTTTAGGGTGAGGAAATTCCAGAAACCATTTGTCGGGTTGAGCATACATATTTTTAATAAGATATCCGAATCCCATTTGAGTTTGCCTCTGCCTAGGTTTAAGAAATATTTTAAAAACGTCCATTTATATTATAACAGGCATGTAAGAATATTGAAGACTATTTAAGTGATAAAGATGTTTAGACTTGATTCCTACAACTATATTTAAAGGAGTAACCGTTGAGTTTCTTGCCGATTTCTTCGCAGCGGAAACAACTTTCCGAGCCGGTGGTAGATTTGTTACCAACGGACAGACTAATGACGATTCAAAAGTGAACCTACTTGAATTAAAGAATATTTAGAATTTTAGAATAAAATTTTAAAAGACCATGCGTGTCAGGTTTTGAACGTCCGTAAAAAAAGGTAGGCGATTTCATTACAGAAATATGTATACGAAATAGCGGAAATACTTTATATTTATCATAGTAGAATTTATTTCTTTAACTTTGAACAAAATTACAAATATTATCTGATCTATAAATATATATACATATTGTAACAGTTTTCTAATGAACAAGTAGTTTATTAATTGAGCTGTAGCAGCGCTTATATTAGTGGAACATTGTTTTCTAACTAGAGCGAACTAATTCGACGTACTGAACATTCATTTCAAATTCGCAGTTTTGAAACTGTTTAATACCAAAGTAAACATATCATAAGCTTTTATATGCAGAAGCAGTGAATAAGTTACGTTTAGTCAAAACGAAATTGAAATCTGTTTTATCTGTTGAATCCTTTGACGCTCTTATTAATATTTAATTAGCACATTTGGAAGGAGAGGCAAGAGAAAATCGCTATGAACATAACATA
The DNA here is from genome assembly GCA_015832385.1 of Elymnias hypermnestra. Lineage (NCBI taxonomy): Eukaryota > Metazoa > Arthropoda > Insecta > Lepidoptera > Nymphalidae > Elymnias > Elymnias hypermnestra. Next base: position 1,071,912 of record JACTOM010000019.1, on the reverse strand, counting down.
CAAATATAAATTTTAACAAAAAAAGAACCGCCTTCAAAACAAACTTACAAATACATTAATATGCTCTAAAGAGTAATAAATAATTGCGTATTCTTTTATAGTGTTCTTCGTATTGTTATATTCGGAGTCGGTGTTATCCAAGGTAGGTGTTTCCCGCGAATCCACTTGGCAGCTCCCGCATCTCACCCACCTGCAGCTATACATGTAGGCACCTCGGCTGCTTCCGACTCCAAATATAACAATACTAAGAACACTATGAAAGAATACGCAATTATTTCTTACTATTTAGAGCATATTAATGTATTTGTAAGTTTGTTTTGATGGTAGTTCTTTTTTGGTTAAAATTTATATTTATTTTTTGTTTTTTAATGAATCTGTAGTAAACTAACAAATTTGTCTCAATATATGTACACCTAAAACGCGATTCTCATAAGATAACACCGTTTAAATGAAACAACTTTACAAAGTTAAATTTACATTATTATCGCCACACCCGATATCGAACCCAAAACCCTTATACGACCGCTTCACACATAATTCACCTTTCAAATATTGCAATGCAGCAACAAACGTAAGGCATTGGCATTTCATTACAGACAGTTATAGATATTGCCAAAAATCACACTCTTACTGTAAGCCGTTGAGGAGTTCCAATGATCTTCATATTTAACTACGACTAGCACTTGACCATACCGAAGTTACGGTAGGCGACTCAAATATCTGGATAGCTTATAGAAGATTCTGCCGAGTATCGTTGATTTGCTCCTAAGAATTGAAGAGTTCCGTCACTTTGTCATGGATTCCATCATCAGAACCTTACCAAACTATCACAAAACAACCCTTGAAGTATATCCTTTCTAATAAAAAAAGAATCATCGAAATCGGTTGGCGTGATCTTGAGTTATTCGTCCATTTGTCGCGCACATGCTTACGCAAATTTAAGACTTATCCGGTTTTGTCATGGATGCCATCATCAGAACTGGTTTTAAAAAAAATGGGACCCTATGACGAGCACCACCTTCATTAAACAAAATCATCAAGATCGGTCCACCTAGTCGGGAGATATGAGGTAACAAACATTAAAAAAAAATACAGACAAATTGATAACCTCCTCCTTTTTTTGAAGTCGGTTAAAAAATTGTATTCATTATTCAATTATGTTTAATTTACAGATATTTCTAGTTGTTAATAATGTATCCATTGAACGTGAAGTACGTAGTATGATAATTTAAATAACGAGTCAAATCTTTAGTGTAAACGATGTTTTTTGTAAATTTTCAAGGATTCAAAAAATTATACACAGCGTATGGTAAAATGTGTAATATATTTTGAATTATTTTAATATACTTAACATCTGTGCTCTGTGCACTTCGACTCCATTATGCACATTTACTATACCAAATTTCGTACTCCTCTGTTGGCGTAATCTTTGTCAAATAGAGTTTTACTTTATCTATAGTATTAAGACTCAGTCATTATTGTATTGTTAAGACTACCACTGAATATACAATTTAGTTCGATTACGAGCTAGCATTTCTACTACGTAAATTAAAAACCTTAGCACTTGCTAATACAAATCTGCGTTCTATCTGTGCTTGTTAATGGTCGCCAAACATGATCTTTATTAGAACCCAACTCGCAAACGTGTATTATGTTAATAGATAATGGAAAAGACAATGCAAATAGTGAAGAAGACTAATAGGTAAAAATATCAGGTCAAAGTAAGTATGACAAAACTTTAGATATAAGAGTAAAAATAGAGTACTAACCCATGTGATGAAATGTATATTATAAGTTTGTTGAATGTAAAGTAGAAGTTCATTAAAAGGTTTAATAATAGCAACACAAAATTTGCCAACCCCGCTCTAGTATGGTTTATTATTTATACTCTTGATTGAGTATCATTAGCATATATGAAATTAGAAGCTAACGCTTGTTAAGGTCTTGATCGAAAGTGTAGAATTTGCATAAATAAAATCTTCTTCATGTGAATCTTGCTTTATTAAACATGTCTACACTCGCCAATAGCATAGGCCTTCTTCATTTTTGCGCCTCTTTCAATTGCGACTATGAGTTCACTCTCTCCCTTATTTAAATTTTCGATCGTTGGTTAAATCTTTCTGTATTCAACTAACAAGTTCTTTTTTCAGGTATAGTGGATGATGCCTGATGTTACTACAGTTTTACCAAAAATTCATTCGTTAACTATATTTCATTTAAACAAATTGTGAATCGACATTTATGGAAAGCTCCCTTTATATTTTCTTTCTATGAAACAACTCAGAATACCGGGGAACGAAAAACAGATAAATTCCATTTTCAAAAAATTATAAAACGCCATCTATCGAATGCTCGCTTTTTACAGCGAGCTTTCAATAGATGGCGTTTCTTTATACATATACACACAATGATTTCTTTCTATGTATCAGCTTAGGATAACAGAGAACTAGTCAGCATATCTTACAGACAAGGTGCCTATGTCAAATCCAATTAATTCGCATAAAATATGTCTATACAGGTCATATTTTATCTTATTTACATACATACATACATAGCATCACGCCTCATTCCCATAGGGGTAGGCAGAGACAACATCCTTCCACTTGCCACGATCCTTGCATATCTCCTTCGCTTCTTTCAATCTCATTAAACCTTTCATACAAGTTCGTCGGTTTAGAGTACTCTTGACCTGGCCGTTATTTAAAATGTCCTGGATTTGGTCCAGGAACGTTCGCCTCGGTCTTCC
>JACTOM010000019.1:1045513-1067904 GCA_015832385.1 Elymnias hypermnestra | reverse complement strand
TCACATGTTCCATCTTTTGTAAATTTAGATCCCAAGTATACAAATTCTTTCACCTCTTCCACTTGTTCCCCATCTATCAAAATATTGCCATTCATCATAGATTCATCTCGTTCAAAAAGCATAACTTTCGTTTTGTTTACATTCACTTTCATTCCTTTCCCTTTCAAAGCTTCATTCATAATATTTAGCATCTCCTGAAGCTCGTTAGCGGATGACGCAAGTATTACTTGATCATCAGCGTAGAGTAAACATTTGATGAGTAATTCATTCATTCTTAACCCATACATACATTCTTTTAAATCTGTCAAACATTTATCCATGAAAAGGTTGAACAGCCATGGTGACGCAACACATCCCTGTCGAACACCTCTTTCGACAGGAAACCACTCCGTGTACGCTCCGTTTATTCTGACACAGGCACTAGAACCCTCATAGACTAAATGGTTTATTGATAAATTGCAAAACAATCATGTTCAAAAGATGACAAATTATACAATGAAATAAAAATACTAATGTCAACTTGGCCAATTTAGGGATTCATCAATATAATCGAAACACTTTTCGACGAAAACTGCCTCGTTTAATTGAATAGGATAATTAATTCAGGATACGTTCCATGATATAATAAGAACTGCGTCAATACGTAGCTGCTTTATAGTATTAATAATAGAGCTTATTGCAGGAGCTTTTCGGGTACATCAGAAATGACGTCATACGTAGTGACACGAGGAAGCTCAACGTGGAGGTGTTCGGGCAATAGTTCGTGAGGAGCAAGTTCTCTCCTGCCATGCCATAATAATAAAACTTTATTATTAATAATCTATTATATATACTTATAAAATAGGCAACGAGTTTAATGATTAAACCATTTTATTTTAGATCTTCTAACTGAGCTATGCCGCCAATAGCTGTCAGAATCTTAATTAATCGTCGCCGCTATAGATGCGAGTACTCACAACTGGTTGCAATAACCAATTAAGTCTTTCATTTGATTCAAAAACGAAACTGTAATAGCTTCCAGCACTTTTACTATTTCTGTATATAGTCATGGATTTAATTGAGCTTTTATACCTTGATAAACTGCTACTTACCATTTAGCAATTTTTATTGTACATAACTTAAAAGGTTTTGCTTCTGTGTCATGTTTTGACCTGAAAACAAGTTGCTACATTTGTATTGTCCATGCTTTACATCTGCGTCAAATTTAGTATGGGTGTGACTTTTATTATATATTTTAACTAGCAGAGCTGGCCACTTGTTGCTGTGGCTAAGGTTTTTATAGTAAGTTGTCCTATCTTTCAAGTTGGATCAAACTGCAAACGGTGTGCAAATTTGATTAAAATCGGTTAAGTAGTTTAGGAGTCCATCACTAACAAACAACGTGACACGTAATTTATATATATTAAGATATACAATATATATTTGTATAGATATAGATTACAAGACTAAATTTATCTATGAGATATAAACATCTTGTTTACATCTCTAACAAAACAACATTAGAAGTGTTATTAGTTCTCTAAGCGAAATTGCTAAAATATATTCGCCGAATCTACGCAGAGTTTAAAAGTTTTATCAATATTGCTTTAAATAATAAGATCTTTTCTTACGTATTAATGCATGTTTTTAGAAATAATGATGTTGAGATTTTTGTACCAACCTTTATCAAATTCCGCGAGAATACAGGATTAAAAAGAATTTAATATAAATTCAACAAACCGCGGGACAGATTTCTCATCTGCATGTGAATAGTGAGCGGCACATCTTATTCCCTTTCATTGTGCAACGCAAGCTGAAGTATCCAAGATTCAAAAACAGAAAAATTATAATATTTTATTTTTATTATAATGGTATCCAATGTGAAATGCAAGCTCGCTGTATCTGATGGAAGGTTGCGTCTTATGGCTAAACAGGTGGATTCTTTTCAAGTGTCACGAATTCGAATGCTATCATCACTAAGGTTCCTTTGCGAAACTTATGATGGAAAATATCATGAAGAAAACTACATTTCCCCGAAAAAATTCTCATGGATATGTAGGTTTTTTCAAAACACATTATTTCAATCCATTTTTAGCCTTTAATTTTTAACCTTCATAATCTGTAGCCGAATACGCTTACTACAGACTATAGTTGCATTAAAAATGTGGCTATTTTAATATAAAAATTAAGCTCTCTCTTTTTAAAAAGTGTCGTAAAATTCAAAATAAAATTACTTGCCAACGTGTACATTTAATTTCTAAAAGTTATTTTTTTTTTTGTTTTTCTACATGATAAACAATTTTTGCATTCAAATCAGTAATTTTTATTTTGTATTTCATTTCGCTAAAAATATGCCTGTGACAATTATTGGGAGTGTAATACACAGTTTGAATAAAAGAAAATCGTTCAAAATAATTAATTTTGGATGCTTAATTGACGTGGAATTGTGGAAATCCTGGCGTCATTTTTACAGGTATATAAATGTAGGACAAAGCTACATAGCTGACAAAGGTTATTTAGCAAAAGACCTCTTGTTTGTTGTATATAGATTGTATTTACTTAAAATAGTTTAAAAGGTATTTCCTATAACTTACCGTGATCGTCTTTATAGCGCCGGCATAGGGAAAACATTGTGACTTTGTTGCCACAAAACTCCGTATGCCTGAAAAAAAAAATGCTCGATAAATATTGATAAAATGTATGTTGCACGTATGAGGCAAATTAGGTATTGTTTTAAAGTTGAAGAAGGTTGAGAAGTACGAGTATTTCGTTAGGTTGAGTCTCTACCTATCTCAATCTCTACATAATTTTAAGAAATATTCCAAAAACATCGTATTACAAAAGGTTGTAATGTTGAAGACAATTTAAGTGATAAAAATGATTCTTTTTGTATATATTTTTTTTAAAGTAGTGTAGTTTAATGAAGTCTTAAAAAAAATGTTTGTACTTGATTTGCACATTGAAGCAAAATATTATACAATGTAACCTAAACACTATATTTAAAAGAGTAACCGTTGAGTTTCTTGTCGGTTTCTTCTCAACAGAATCAACTTTCCGAACTGGTGCTAGATTTGTTACGATTACTGGATAATGACGATTCAAAAGTGCTTTTGAACCTACTTAAATAAAGAATATCTTGATTTTGATCATCTATAAATATAAACTTATGTTATATATAACGCTTTAAGGTGAGGTATAAAGATATTCTTTTTATTATATCAAATAGATAACTTTCGTGTCGTAAAATTTGAGAAATAATTGGTCTAAAACACTTGAATGGGCAAACAGTCTCCATATATTTCTATATCAAAATCCAGTGGTTATTATATGATATGATATATAATATAACAGACAAGTAGACTGGTTGTTTTCGCATTCTATTACTAAAGAGTAATCAATTTAAACTTGATTCAAATTTCAAAAAGACGGGTATCAAACCCAGAAATTCTACTACTAAAGAAAGTGCACACCGTGTATTTGTTACGTTAAGTTTGAAAGTATTATCAATGTAGCCTTTAAAATAGTTACGACACTCTGGACGTGACCCATTTTCTAAATGGTATTTTCCCCGGGCTTGTTATTTAATATGACTTAACGTTAGTTTATTCACTGTGTAATATGTCGTTTAAGGGATATAGGTCTCGTAGCTTAATACAATTTATAGCCAATAAGTTTATCTTGGCATTTCAGACTAAACTAGAAACTTAATCGATAGTAGAGAAATATTAATGTACATACAGCTATCAATAAATTGAGGAACAACCAATGTATCATTGGTTGTTCCTCATATTATATTTTTATATATAATTTTTCTATATTTAACTAAACTCATCCTAAACGAATGCACTTAATTATGATTAAAAATAAATTACTTACGTCCTTTCACGTGTATTCAAGAACCGCAAATCGATCCCATAAATAAAAGGTTTACCCATATTTCTACGGCATGGGGAACACCTGGTTACTATATAAAACTCTTTAAGATTTTTTTATTTCATTAACGGCATATCAGATGTATTTATAAAGAAACTACGTTATAAAAAGAAATAAAAGGATTATGGGAAATAAATATTCTAGTAGCAGTATTATCATAAATATCAAATTCATAATAAGGATGTATTTTTTTTATTGATGACAAGTTAGCGCTTGACTGCGATTACACAGGATGATAAGTGATGCTCCAATCCAAGATGGAAGCGCGCTAATCTGGTATGAGGTAATTTACCTTTTATGGTCTCTACACAGCATCGTACCGGAACGCAATCTCTTTCTTTGCGGTACTTCTTTGTTGGTAGGCTGGTAACTAGCCACGGCCGAAGCCTCCCACCAATCCCGACGCAGACAAATTAGAAAATGCAATTTCCAAAAGTCGTCCGGGGATCGAACTTAAGGTCAGTAAAGTCGCAACATTGCGCCAGCGATGCCGTCGAAATACAATATTCCGGGGAAAATATAAAATTCTCTTACAGAAAAGTAGATTATTGATCATTTTAAAGCCTAAACCTTCCCAAAAGCACTTCCAAGATTTAAATGTAAAATTCCTTGAGATGTTTTTCATTCTTATCAAACCTTAAGGTTTCTGTTTTTGATAAAAATAAATAAAACTAATATATACGTTTAAAAGGTCAAAATAAGTTTTTTACTGAATCTAATAACTACTCTATCTAATCTAACTAATCTCTTGATAGCTGGATGGGTTTTAAAAAGGCTTTCCCTGGGCACATATATGTCAGAAAACTTACATAAACTACTTTTCATTCCATAATTTGAACGGGAACGGGGATATCCAAGAATGTAATTAATATGAGATTACGAAGTTTAATTTGTTGTATTTAAAAATCAATATTGATAAATTTGTAAATATATACTTCTATATTTATTAATAAAACTTGGTATGTAGGTCTGCTCAGAGTTCTAACGTCCGATTTTATAGCATATAGATACCTAAAGTCTTACGTATCTGTTTTGTCATCAAGGCTTTACTGAAACTAATATGTACCAATACTTTATTGATATAAATTTATAGCGCCGATTAATATGGTATAGCCAGTAATAAACTATGTTTATGTATTACTTGTAATATTACAAATAATATACTTTTATATAAAAATATTTCTTAATGATTTAGACTACAATGCAACAGAAAATATGTTAATTTCAATACATACATATACACATATGCACGCACACACACACACACATACATACATATATACGTACATACATACACACACACAACCACTAATATTAATATCTCTGCCATCTATCTCATGTTTTAGTTTTAAATTAAGTTTTAATTTTTTAATTTTTCCTTAAATAACTAGACTAGGCGTAGAATAAATTGTAAACTTGGGAAGACACTGACTCCTAAGTCACAGACTTACCTAGTATAGGGGTCCAGAGTATTTTAATTCTGTATCATTCTTTTTATGCCCAAATGAATAAAGTTATTATTATTAAGTTATTATTATATAAAACATCAAATTGATGATTGAATATGGTGATTGTACCTAGACTTGCCCAAAATGCAGAAACAGTTTTAATTTCTGAACAATGATCAATTATCAAGAAGAAATTTTACTTGATTTACTTCTGTAACACATTACATTTATATTCCCAACAACTTGTCGCACACTTTTATACTAAAATAGGTCAAAACTTGTGCTTGGGGTTTAAGCATAAATTTAACATATTTTTTACCATTATATATATATATCGACCTTTCTTGGTATAGTATATATAAAATATATAAACAAAATCAATCCATGTTATCGTCACAACTCCATTTTTTTAAATATTGATTGTAAATTATATTGCACTATAGAGAAACCTGGTTTAACATTTTTGTCTGCTTTTTATCAAGGCTAATCTCGTAAACGGCTGGACTGGCCGGATTCAAGAGAACTAACAAATTTTGACTAGAAAAAATTACATAAGCATTTGCATAAGGACACGAGTATACTCTAGTCGTAAATATAAATTCTTGAGGAATCTAAAACAATTAGAATTCTGTCCAGGGCGTCTAGACAAGTTACTTGCAAAGATTGCTAACGGTCAAAAAAATGTATGGGAATGACGTTTCTTATCGAAATTAATCGAAAAATTAAACACCATACATTTTTTGAGCGTTAGCAATCTTCGAAAGAAACTTGTCTACGGGCCCAGGTTTCTAGAGTCAAAGCTTTCAATGTAAAAACGTAATCATAATATTTAAGTTTACAATTATACTTTTATGAAGAAAGCTACATACAGCTCGCTAACGATTCTTGGACATGCCCTTTGGCCAAAGAAGTAGGTTTAAGCACAAAGGTCGTTTGTATAAGTTTAAAGGAAGATAAGATGAGTGCGTCCCACTGAAATGTACTTATAAAAGAGGTTTGGAGCTTAAGCCTAACACGCTCTTATTTTAGAAGTTACTAGACTTCACATGCCCAGAGTTGTTCCTCTCAATATAAATTTTTCAGGTGCATAAGTCTAAGAGTCTCAATTCCTTGAGGTGCCTGCCCGGCCTTTTTACCTTTTTACCTTTCTAAAAATACAAAAGTATCACATAAATAAGAAATGAAATAAGCTGGGACTGATTAGATAAATTGTTTACCTTTTGTTATTATATACAACTAACAGGTCTAAAAACAACATAAAAAAAAAAATTTACTGCACAATACAAACGTATTAAATTAAACTCTACATAGTAGAGTTTGTTAATTTGTTGAACTTCACATGTTGCGTGACCAAATGCATTAGAAATTGTAAAAATATTTTTATTATTACAGAGGTCCTTTCCTGTAGGCATTATTAAATTATGTACAGTCTCAACACTACTTCTTAGTTACTAGATCACGAAATATAAACGCGGCATTTCTAGACATCTATAACTACGAACCTGTGTAAGCCTACAAATTCAATCTTGAGACTTCAATTATACCCATCTTAGAACACCGAGATAGTATATCAAATAATATTTACATAAAATGTAATGTACAGTCTGTCACGGCACAGTTAAAAAAAGTTTTATCACATGTGGGAAAACTGTAGCAACATAAAAGCGTATAGACAGCGCAATGGTTTTGTACGGACTGGCTGTCGCTGTACACTGTGCTTTGACCCTCGGCTGAGTTCGGGAACTCTCGAGTGAAACCGCCTAAATGTAATCGACATCGGATAGAATGGATAGAGCTTTCAGGACGAGTATGTCGCAATAATGTGGTTCTCAATCCGATGAAAAATGCAATATATCTGCATCCAAATGGATTTTCACTTATAAGAGTGCCAATGTATCAAAACGATACAACGAACCAGTTTTCTGCTATAAAAGTTACATGAATGATGAAATTGTGAATCGTTTTGGCGTATTTTTTACAAAATATGCATTCAACTTTAGTAATTTAGGACTAATTTCTAAAGTAATAGTTTTCAAAATTGCATTATAAAAAGATATTTAAAGATTTGTGGTCTAACGACAGGTATATTGTGATTTAATGTAAGGTAAAATAAGTAGCAGCCTAATAACGTCCCTCTGCTGGGCACAGGCCTTCTCATTCATAAGGGAGAGAGCTTTAAGGCTTGGCAGGCGTAGTATACAAGTGCACTCTCTGTTATTTCACTCTCATAGTCCGTTGTGACAGCAATTCGACACGACCGGAAAGAGATCATGCGCAGGATCGACGGCTTAACGTGCTCTCCGAGGCACGGTGGTGGAGCTCACCGCCAACTTCCCAACTTCTGGCAAATATTGAGAAAATCTTAATAGAAAACTCAATATTGATTTTTGAATTGGCCCGACCTAGGACTCGAACTCAGGATCTCATGTTTGTAGTCGAACATGCTAACCACTAGACCAATGAGACAGTTAAATTATCAGTGGACTGGGGGAATTAGCTTGCCCTCTCCAAATATCCAAACTATAAAACCTTTACAAGCGTTTTTTTAAAATTTCTACGGAAATGGGAAATTCTAGTCATGAAATTACAAAACTAAATCACAGCGAGGTGCGGTCAATTTAAACTATGCATTTGTTTTAAAGTACGCATCTCTTTGCCATATTTTTTTTATTGTTTTTAACTTTTCATAAATATAATTTGTCACTGTCGGGCGCTTCAATGTACTAACTTAAATTCAGAATTGCGGATTCACGGACCTAAATAAAAGTAAATTGGAATTCTTGTTTACGTTACTGAATTCTGTTATATAATAACGGTAAACCCTGTCTTGTTTGTCAGGGTAACTGGCATCGTAAAAAATAATCCAATGCAAACAAAACTCGTCAGGGTAAATATGCATTTATTTTATAATCGACGTAATAAAAGACATCACAAGCTTTAATGTGAAACATATACTAATGAACTTGGAAACGTAATCCATCGTGGATTACATACTGTACATTACGATCTTGATATGTATTTACATAGCGCATTTTTATTGATACTAGATTAAAATATTAACACGATATGGAAATAAATACATACATTTATGCGTTTATGCATTTATGAGTAGTAGTTTAGCAATTAACAAATGTTAATTGCTAAACTACTACTCAACTCCTCAACTACTAATTTATTTCTACCATAAAAGAAAAAATTAATATTTCCTAATTTGATTAATGGAGTTGTAAAATAAAATAAATAATAAAAAAGACACGGTCACTGATGTTCTTCATAACATAAATGAAATCAAAACTTCTCAACATTAAAGCACAAATTAAAAGTCAAGTTACGGTTCCTTCGGCGCCCTGTTCTGTGTAGAATTCATAACAAACTTAGTCGAGTATCCTTATTTTATCATTATAATATGCCATGAATGTTTCATTTAAGTTGCTATAACTTAATACTTCGAACTTATTCGAAAGAAATATCTGATATAGAGAGTATACTTTTACGTGATGATATCAAAATCAAATCAAAATATTCTTTATTCAAGTAGGCTCAAAAAGTACTTTTGAATCGTCAGTAGTCTGTCCGTTGGTAACAAATCTACCACCGGTTCGGAAAGTTGATTCCGCTGAGAAGAAGCCGGCAAGAAACTCAACGGTTACTCCTTTTAACATAGCTTTTTTGTAGGTTACAATGTGTTTAGCTTTCATATGCAACTGGAATCATGTCCAAACATCTTTGTCGCTTAAATAATCTTCCACATTATAATATGCCTTTTTTATTAGGACATTTTTAACATACTTCTTAAAACTATGTGGAGGCAAACCCAGAAGTGATTCAGGTATCTTATTAAATATGCGTATGCTCAACCCGACAAATGACTTCTGAACCTTTTTCACTCTAAAATATGGCATTACAAGTTTGTGTTTATTTCTTGTATTAAAATTATGTGTTTCGCTCCTTTTGCTGTATAAATGAATATTATCACGGATGTATAAAATGTTATTTAATATATATTGCGACGGTACTGTGAGAATAGATATTTCTTTGAATTTTTCTCTTAATGAAACGCGAGATCCCAATTGATATATGGCACGTGCATCATGTTCTTTTTTTGCAAAATGAAGATAGTTTCAATGTCCGCCCCACTACCCCATAACAGTATGCCGTAACACATAATGCTATGAAAATAAGCGAAATACCACATTTTAGCAGTTTCAACATCAGTGTATTGCCTCACCTTCCTAACAGCAAATGCAGCTAAACTAAGTTTGCTTGCCAGAGTCTTAATATGGGCACCCCACTGAAGCCCTGAGTCTAACGTTATTCCTAAGAAGACTGTAGATTTAACTATATTTAGCGGACTATTATTTATTTTGATATTTTTACAGACTTCTTTTGCATTTGGCAACGCGAATTCAACGCACTTAGTCTTTGCCGAGTTCAACATCAAGTTATTAACAGAAAACCAACGTGAGACCTGTGACAGGGTACTATTTACATCGTCATAATTATCTATATTTCTGTCTACTTTAAACAGCAACGAAGTGTCGTAGGCAACTAGGACTATATCACATTTGTCTTTCACATGGTACGCCAAATCATTTACATATATTAAGAACAAAAAAGTGCCAAGGATTGAACCTAGTGGGTTTTTACAGGTGATCCTAACGACTCAACACCGTTTACAAAGACCTTTTGAATTCTATTTTGAAGATAAGAGCTTAACAAATTAAGTGCTACATCCCTCACACCATAGTGACCAAGTTTAAGTATAAGAGTGCTATGTTCTACACAATCAAAAGTCTTAGAAAGGTCGCAGAAAATTCCTAATGCATTTTGGGACTAGGCCATGATGGCTTCATCGCTGTCTTAAAATCATATGACAACGTTATTTATATTTTAAATTAATTTCAGCATAATTATTTATATAGTATTTAATTTACTTTGTCACATGTAAAATTTAAAAATAAGGACTAATATTAATATTATTCATTATATTCATTGCATTTCGTCTTTTTGTTTCAAATTTCATCACAAATGCGTTTAATCTAAAAATAGTAAATAGTAACCTCTTAGTTTCCCACTGTTGGGAACAGGCTTTCTCACTCATAGGAGAGAGGGTTTTAGGGCATAAACCCACCACGCTGCTCCATTGCGATTTGGCAGGTAAGATGATCTGGTAAGAGGCGATATACCTCATATAGTTTCTACACAGCATCGTACTGAAATACAAATCTCTCTGTTTGGCGGTATATCTTTGCTGGTAGGGTGGTAACTAGCCATGATCGAAGCCTCCCACCAGTATCACTCCTAGTGTGGATCGAACCCGGGGCCCCTGCTAGCAAAGCGTGTACGCGCACCACTGCACCAGCGAGGCCGTCTAACCGAAGAATTACTCCCAGGATATGCAAGTTTCCTCACGGTGTATTTCTTTGACAAAATGGTACAGTGAAGCCTGATAAAAAAGTGAACCAAGTATAACGTAAGTGAATTGTTATACAGAGAAACTTAACAGTGCCAGCACAAAACTCGAACTCGAAACTCCTCTTAACCAGAATCTACGTGGCTCACCACTAGGCCATCATGGCTTTTTACTTAATCTAATGAAACCGAATGTTCAAAGCTTTATAGAATCAGTACTTGAAAGTACTTTTTTAATGTTGTTTATTTTGTTTCCAACTTCGTTATCCTTAGCAAGTAGGCGGGCGGGGAAGCCGGGCGTGTCTCGACCGGGTGACCGGGCTGTGCTATGACCGCGTGACCCGGTCATATCGTAACCCGGTTTACGTGCAGTATGCGGCCGGGTCAGACTTGCACCGACATTGATTCACGTTTTCGGGTACGTTAGCTCGCATTTTGTTTAACAATTTCATTACAGTTTTAATGTATTTAATTATGTATCACTTAACATTTTTAACATTAAGATACAAATTAAATTTAACAGACAAAGGACACCTTATCCCTTAAGAGATACGTCTTCCAGGGACTATAAAAGTCGGAGAATTTAGTCGAGATTTAGTGGCTATATCTGCAAGTGTTATCATCAATAAAATAACATGTGTTTAGGTATGAAAATTTATAAGTGTACATGTATGTACATATAGTATATATACGCTTCTGTACTGTGTTGTTTGATTCTCATACTTTTAAATATTTATAAGAAAAGTTCATCTACGTAAGTTCGCGTGACTTAAAGCTTGGTCACAACATGCCCTTACGCTCAACCAGTAATTTATTATTAAGACCTCCTAGGGCCCATTCTGATTCCTTATCAAATTCTTTAACATCGGAGGCTACTCGACTTAGGAATGCACTTTCTCTCCAAATTCGACGCGCAACCACATTAGTAAAATTCAAAAATTTAGCAAGATCCTATTACCTTACGCTAAATGCTATGCTTTAAATGAAAACTACGACTTCATTAGTATACATATATCAACATGTATATTAGTATAATATATTTGTAGTATATAAAAAAAGTAGCAGCCCATTAACGTCCCACTGCTGGGCACAGGCCTTTTCACTCATATGAGAGAGGGTTTTTAGAGCATAGACCCACCACGCTGCTCCACTGCGGATTGGTAGGCATAGTACACAAGTGCACTCTCTATTCCTTCACTCTCATATTCCGCTGTGACGGGAATCCGACACAACCGGAGAGAGATCATGCGCAGGACCGACGGCTTAACGTGCGCTCCCATCCACGTGGATGGATCACGCCGCCAAATTTTCCCAAACTTCTGGTAAATATTGAGAAAGTGTAATATAAAACTCAATATGGATTTCGAATTGGCCCGACCCGGTACTCGAACCCAGGATCTCATGTCTGTAGTCGAACATGCTAATCACTAGACCAATGAGGCAGTCCTGATAGTATTGAAATGTTTTTTAAACGTACCCCGCTCACCTTTTAGTCTACTATCTTTCTTTACTTTTAAGGTTGTCTGGAAGAGATCGTCATAAAGCTATACTCGTAAGACCACCTTTTGTCAATCCGCTTCTTAATATAAGTTTCACTCTACCCAGTATGTAACAGTTATGTACAATACAGTGAATATATAAAAAATAAATAAATACACAATAATATTTAAAATATTTTATTTGGTGTGAGTAAATACATTTTAAGCCTGCTCTTAGATAAGGTTGTCCAGTGACATCCTCGGATATATAATCGGGCAATGAGTCTCGTTGCAATAACAAGGAAAGATTTTACAAAAAAATGTTGATTCAAACCAAGATATTTCTATTCACACAAACTAAAAACATCTGTCTGTTGGTAATGCTTCTACAACCGGAACGGAAGGATTAATTTCACCAAGAAGATACAGGACAAGAACCTTAGTACTTACTTCTGCATCAACAATTTTTATAATGACATTTTACATATTGATCGAACCTCTTTAATTATGAAACTGGATTAAAGTTCATGAGTCTCTAACATTAAAATATTCCTTAATTTACGCTTTACGAATAAATGTAAGTGTTCTTTAGATGTTGCTTAAGCTTATGTTAAGGTATATCCAATATTTATTGTGGTATCGTTTTCTATATATTTATGCTCAGACTACTAAATGACTAAAAACTTTCACTTTGTAGGTTTAATTTTCATAAAATTACTCACATTGTCACCCGTATAATTTGGGGTGTCTCAATACTCATACATTCATAGCAAAAGTTCGGCATTCCAAGACTCAACAAATTGTATTTTTTTAATTTTTTTATTCTGAAACTGCCTCATTGGTCTAGTGGTTAGCATGTTTGACTACAGACAAGAGGTCCTGGGTTCAAGTCCCGGGTCGGGCCAATTAAAAATCAATATTGAGTTTCCTATTAAAATTTTCTCAATATTTGCCCGAAGTTGGTACTTCGGTGGTGTGATCTACCCCCGTGCCCCGTACCGTCGGTTCTGCGCCTGACCTCTCTCCGGCCGTGTCGGATTCCCGTCACATCGGACTATGAAAGTGAAGGAATAGAGAGTGCACTTGTGTACTATGCCTGCCAATCCGCAGTGCAGCAGCGTGTTGGGTCTATGCTCTAACAACCCTCGCTCCTCGGAGTGAGTTAGGAGGCCTGTGCCCAGCAGTGGGACGTTAATGGGCTGCTACTTACTATTCTGAAATTTGTATTTTGTCAATTTATTTTGAATTAATTGGTCGATTTATATTTTGTATTTCTACTCGGCTTACTCCTAATATAATTACATATATTTCACGTAACGGTATGAGGAAAATGTAATATAACTACTGTTTCCTGTATTTTTTATTTGTTCAATCTTTCAATACAGAACTATTGCTATTAATATACATTAAGCACACCCCAAATAATACGGGCTACAATATATGTATTAGTTTATGAAAAGAAGCCTAATAAGTGTAAGTTTTTAGTCAGTTACTGGTCTGAGCATACATACGTAGAAAAAGATACCACAAGAAATATTGGACACACCTTTACACAAGTTAAAGCAACATCCAAAGAATACCAATTTCATACCACACCTGTTACTAAAATAAAACTGGTTAATTAAGATTACATTTCAAATAAAAACATATCTTGTCTATAAAGAGGTTATATATTAAAAACGATCAATAGGTTCCTAGTCAAAAATATGTACGAATAATGTTAAACATTTAAAAAAACAATGCATTGCCTAACTACATAATGAAATAAATGTAAATTACATATTAGTAGACATTGTTG
The DNA here is from genome assembly GCA_015832385.1 of Elymnias hypermnestra. NCBI lineage: Eukaryota > Metazoa > Arthropoda > Insecta > Lepidoptera > Nymphalidae > Elymnias > Elymnias hypermnestra. The sequence continues at coordinate 1,053,856 of JACTOM010000019.1, read as the reverse complement.
TTTCGTAATTAAAAACATCACCATCAAGGGAAGTTTTTTGTAATGTTGTTTTCAAATCACTTTCAAATTCGGCGTATTCTGTGTCCGATAACACAGTTGTCGAAAAGGGTAATTTTATGCCCTTGACCACAATCTTAATAATTCTTTTTACGTTTAATAATTCCTTACGCAATTTCCTAACTAAGTTTGTCTTGGACTCCAGTATTATCTTTAATTTCTCTTTTTCTAATTGCTGAACTATAAACTTTGTTTGTCTTTTCAATTCCCTTTGATTTGCCGCTTCTAATTGCTTGACAATCTCAAACATCACTTGTCTAAAACACTTTTTCGTTTCTTCCAAGTTTATGTTTGCTTTAAATAAATCATTCTTCAAATTTTCTATATCTTCGCGAAGTCTCTCATTAATTTCTTCTGGAGGTAAACTTGAAAGTAGTCCAATTTTCTTGTTTTTATTTTTGACTTGCTTAACAATTACTTCGACTGCAGTGGTATCATTTCTAAAGACTTCATGAGGAGTTTTAGAGTTTGTTTCAAAAACATTAACCTGACCCCTGTTCATAGCAGTTGGTGATAATTCTGCGTTATTGCTGGATGTTTTTAACCAAAATTCCTCAGACATATCTCTAAAATTAAGCTTACATTAAAATTTTTGACTAATTTCTCTTGTATTCCCAAAACAATATATTCACAAAAACTCAAATAAGTTAAATATTTTTATTATGGCTTTTTATTGACTATATTTTTGTCTACATAATATTTAGTTGTCATTAGTGTCAAGTGATGATATATCCTTAGCTAATAAACCTCTTTGGTTCTCAATATACATACAAGCTAATAACTTTGACTATTAAGAGCAACGAGATTACGAAGAAAAAAGGCCATTTATGTTTTGGGTGAAATCATAAATTTTGATTAAATTTCAAATGATTAATGCCTTTTTCATCCAAAATGAATTTATAAGTTAACTTCATCTTTCTCAATGAATACAATATTATTGGTTAAATTAATATATAGAACTGCATTTGATTCCTTCCTCATCATACTTTAAACTTTAAAAGTTGAGAAAGAATTCATACAAATGTTTCATACTTTTGATTTTCCGTATATTTATCATAACAAGACTTAAATTTAAATAATCGTATTTTTATGTTACGGCGTGCAATACCAATTTTCAAGAGTTAATAAAATACTATTCATCCATCCAAGTTGAGTTTTTTTAACTTGTGTACGATATTGGAAGTTAACAGTTTTAAGTAGGAATTTACTTTATTTCTTTTCATATTACTTGCTCAATCTCATGCCCCCTCGTTAGTGAGCAATTAAACGCCTCGCTCACTCCCTGACCGTAAAATTGCACTCGCTTGTGCATTCTACTATATTTAAATACATCAAGATAAGGTACAAAATGAAAACCGCTCTGGTTACTTATATTCATTAAATTGTTTTGTTTTCTGCGTTATGAGTCAATTCCATGCATACGTAGTCGCGCGTACGATGCCCTAAGGACTATAGACCAATAAACAGAACTTAATAGTCTTCTAGGTTCCTCATCGTTGCTTCAACCGATGGACATCCACTGCTAGACATAGGTCTCACGCACTGATGTCCACAAGGCCCGATCTTGCACCGCCTAGCTCCAGCGGCTACCAGCGACTCTCTTTATGGTGTCCACCTTCAGGCCCCAACGTCCATCGGTCCATGGTCAGCGGCCACGTTTCGTAGCCGTAGTCCTAGCAACACGCATGGTTCGCCGAGCTGTGTCCTTAGGCACTGAGGGATATTGAACGAGAAGATCAGTAGTTTCCCGAACGCTGCCTGACCGAGTTGGATTTGGCGCTTTACCTCCTTGTCCAAATTGAATCTACTTAACTGAAACATGTGTTAGGCCCATTTATTGAGAAGCTCTGCTTAGATCATCGAGCATTACATTGAGATCTTCCAGAATCTCTGCAATAATGTCCATGTCGTCGGTAAATCGTAGATGAGTGATGTACTCGCCATTAATAATGATGCCGAGTCCGTTCCACTCCCCGTTCATAAGCTTAGAGCTAACTTCTCCCTGTCGCACTCCACGCTGTAGTTGGATTGACTCTGTGCTTTGGTCCTGTATACGGACTGACGTGGTTGCGTTTTTGTATAAACACTTCAACACATGTATGTACCGGCAGTCATTTCGGCATCTCTGTAAAGATCTCAATACGGCCCATGTTTCCAGCGAATCGAAGGCTTACTCATAGTTTATGAACGCCAAACAACTCTTCTGGGTTATTTTATCTCAATTTTTTTATTTGTTTTCACAAACACCAACACGGCTCCATTTTGTTTAAAAGAAGCTATATAGCCGATACTGCACATTACATGGGCTCATTTGAACCGCAAAGCATCGAAGAGAACGTGAAATTCCTGCATATCAATTGTAACAGGTAGTCACAGCGAAGCATGTTCGGGGCCTTAACGGCAAAGATAACCTGAATAAATAATTTAAATGATAAATTTATAAAAATTGATTCATAAGAAATCCTTACGTTGTCCAATAGGTATGAGAAATTGGCGTCGATATCTCGTGGAAAACAAGACCCTTACAAATCGAGTCAGTTTATCAACTTACTGTATGACGTAATTGAATTGGTGTCCGTGTAGTTCGTAATTCAATACAGCGCTTAGACGGAGACGAAGTGCTGAATGTCTGGTTGTTGTTTCACTAGAACAGCCATTTGCCGAGAATTTCCGAGAAATGTCTACTTTTTAGAGTGGATCACTATAAATCTAACAAAAAGACAACTTCGTGAGCGTGGGGTTTCTACCATAAAATTATTATCGGTCTAAAAATTACTCTATCTTTTTTAAATAAAATGTGGAAGTCTGAAGTATTTTATGTATGTATTATAAACAACCTATGGTTGCCATATAATAAAAGTTTACAATCTAGCCTTATAGACTTAACAATAATACTTTGACCTAATCTACCTAAAATATATAATATATAATCTAAACCTTCTAACTTTTATAATCTACTATGCTTAGTTTACTTTAACGTCTATTTACTTGCACTGTTCTTGAGTACAAGTGTTAAGCGCGATGAGATCCAGTAATTAATTCTCCATGTATCTAGATATAAAAAAGGACACCCGACTGAGTTCTCGGGCTCTTCTTAGAACAGGACGCAAAGGAGTCCTTGTTACTTTCGATTCCAAGTCGTCTTAAATATCATCATTAACCTTACATTGGAAATAATATATGGAAAAAACAATATTTGACGATTCAAAAGTGTTGTATTAGCCTACTTAAAGAAATAATATTTCAATATGAATTATTTGGTATGCACACGCTATCATACATACATAGCATCACGCCTCATTCCCATAAGGGTAGACAGAGACCACGTTCTTCCACTTGCCGTGATCCTTGCATATCTCTTTCGCTTCTTTCATTCTCATTAAACCTTTCATACACGTGCGTCAGTTTAGAGTACTTTTGACTTGGCCCTTATGGAAAATGTCCTGGATTTGGTCTAGGAACGTTCGCCTTGGTCTTCCCCTTCCAACTTTCGCATTCACTCTTGACTCATAAATCCTTTTTGTCAGTCTCTTTTCATTCATTCTCTCTACGTGCCCAAAGCACCTAGGCATACCTTTCTCAATTTTAGTCACTACATCTTCTTTTATACCACAACTTTCTATTATTACACTATTTCTAATTTTTGTTCCTCAGTTCCAATCTACTTATACTTCTCAATGCTCTCATCTCTACCGCATTTATTTTACTTATGTGATTCTTCTGCCACACCCAACTTTCACTACCATACATAAATGTTGCTACTAACACTCCTGCATGCACAGCCAGTCTGGCTCTTTGAGACACCATCTGGCTATTCATAAAGGCGTGCAAAGCACCATTAACCATATTCCCTGCATTCAATCTCCTTTCAATATCACTTTCACATGTTCCATCTTTTTTAAATTCAGATTGATTTCGACAGGAAACCACTCCGCGTACGTCCCGTTTCTAACACAAGCACTAGAAAATAGAGAGACTTAAATGCTGGAATCAGATTACCGCTCACCCCATACGTAGACAACGTTGACTACAGCTCAATCCTCACCACTCGATCATAGGCCATTTCTAACACGCTATCAAAGAATTAGGCATTTACTAGAAGACTGCACATGGGCATCAAAGCAATTTTTATTTATTTGAAATTTTTGCACACATAAATACACAAAGAAAGAAAGACATTTACATAAAATTTTAAAAACAAACAACATTTGGCAATCAGAGCGCAAAGGCGGTTTTTGGCAATAAGCAATCTCTTCCAGGAAACCTTTGCGACAGGAGTTATTTAAAAAGAAGAGTGGGATGGTGCAAATTAAGATATTCCTGGGAAGAAAAAAAATACACAAAGAAAAAGTAAATAATATATACAATATATTATTTACTTTTTCTTTGTACAATTTAGTTGTTACTACTTTGTACAATTTAATTGTTTTACAATATATTATTTACACAATAAATATATTTTAGATAATATAAATATATATGTATATACTAAAGTGCAATATAGTGAAATAAAATAGAAATGCTACTGATTTAAGAAGTAATTGTATAACCGACGTTTAAAAATTGGGAGTGAGTTTGAATGACAGATGTCATAGGGAAGATTATTCCACAGTCTAATAGCGATATCAGAGCACATGCAGTATGTGCACATGTTTAGTCTGTCATATCCTATTTTGAATTTCATCGGTTTGATACGTCTAATGCACGGATTGCATTACATTTAAATGCATTTTTTAATTTCCTACACTAAGTTAAAGAAGCTTAGATGGATTACTCTTTATTGTACACCAATTAATTACAACAACAATTATGCAGACGTTATACAATGGAGTAGGTTGACTTAACGCTATCTAGCGATGTCTTCAGAAGTTTAGTAAAATATATTGTTTTTTACATAATATCTACACGATAACAATATACATTGTTCTGTATTTTATTGTTGTGTAAGGTAAATAGCACCGTATTACCGTCCCACTATTGGGGACAGACCTCCTTACTCATAGAAGAGAGGGTTTTAGACCCACCACGCTACTCCACTGCAAACCTGCCGTGCACTCTCATAGACCGATGTCACGAGTATCCGACACGACCTGAGAGATCAGGTGCAAAATTGACGGCTTAACGTGCTCTCCGAGGCACGAGGGTGGATCACACCACCTACTTCCCAACTTCGGGCAAATATTGACAAAATCTTAATAGAAAAGTCAATATCGATTGTTGATTTGGCCCGACTCGGGATTCGAACCCAGGATCTCATGTCTGTAGTCCACCGTGAGCATGTCCACCAACGACGACGCAGTCTATTGTTGTGTAGATATTATAGAAACAAACAATTTATTTACATCATTGATGCCTTCTGCTGTGCGGGGAACATATTTTCCGAAGAATTTACATTAGATCTGATGTCCCGCTTTTCGCACTAGTGAGATAGTGACCCTATGTAAAACTATAGGTGATGTGTACCTAGGTATTGTGCTCCGAGGCCGCGGAAGTAGGGCGGCGAATGTACACCCCGAATGGGGTTAGCTGCATAAATATGCATAGACAACGGTGACAATTTTTGAAGAGGTTGTGACATGAATTTTTATGTTTAAAATTTTTATACTTCACGTTATTTTCGGTTTTCCATTTTAGTATTTTTATATTATCAAATTTATATTTTGAAATTTTTTACATAGTGAATTTCGATTAATTTTATACTGCTGACAAGTTAGCGCTGGACTGTAATTTTTTTAAGTGATGAGATAGCCGAAGATGAGAGCGCGCTAGTAAGAGGTAAGATTACCTCTCACTACTTATCTCATATGGTTTCTACATAATAATACATAGCATCGTAGCGAAACGCCAATTTTTAAAGTGAAACTTCTTTAGGCTCATGCGGGTAAAATCTTTACGGATGAAACGCATGATTAGCGTCACGAAGATGTGCAGCGTTTCTTATGCTAATTCGTATGAAGGTTAAGTCATTTTAATATTGACAAATAACCTGTGGCGTTTTAATTTGACACTCCTTATTTAATAATTCACAAAATTATAAAATACAAATATTTCATAAATTCTCTTTTCTAAATTTTAAATTCAAAAATAAAATTTAATAATTTCTAATATCAACCAAAAACACGTGGCATTTTTATTTACAATTCGTCATTTGAGATTTGAATAAACTATTTGTTATTCTATTAATTTACGACAATAAATATATTTTAATGACAATAAAATTCCTAAAATATCTTCCTTTTTCCCTCCCTCTAAGTTTCGGAAATCTAAAATTTTCGATTTGTGTAAAATTTGTTTGCCAAAGAAGTTTCACTTCCGATATGTGTACTTTGGACACACGCGCTTTTAATGTCTTTTTTGCTTAACAGCACGTTTTTGTTGGCCAACGCCTTGCTAGCCTAGTGGTCCAAATACTCGCTTTGCTAGCAGGGGTCTCGGGTTCGATCCCCGATAGGGAAATTTTGGAAAAATTCATTTTCAAATTTGTCTTAGTCTGGACAAGTAGGAGGCTTTGATCCTAGCTAGTTAGGACCCTACCAGCAAAGATAGTTAATAAGAGGTAAAATTGCCTCTTACCAGATTAGCGTGCTTCCATCTTAATACTCTATCATCACTTACCATCAGGTGTGAATACAGTCAAGCGCTAACCTATCAGCAATAAAAATACCGACATAACCTTCCAACAGTCCAGATCCAGGAAAATTAAAATTTGCAATTCCTAAAGTTGCCCTCTGCCCCAGCGAGGCCGTGAAATTTCAACATTTTTATTAAATGGAACAATTCATGCTTATGGGTGAAAAATTAGTTTTTAAATTAAAATAAATGTATAACCATGAGACGCTTATGACAAATGTCTGCACAGTAAAATATCATAATAAATCCAACTTCTGATTATAAAGCTCCGTATTACACAATTTAAAGAAAAAAATTCACTTTTCTTAGTACACAGAAAGAAAATTCTGTACAATAAATGAAATTGTTTCATCTTCTCAACAATAGATTTTTGTAGATGTTTTTTTAAAAACAACTGTTCTAAAGTCCTTCTGAAAACAAGAATAAACTTGAAACAAACAACAGGTTAGTCGTTATTTTCAATTCCACCTGTATTTGACGCCATATCAATGAAGGTGCGTCACGTTTTGCGTTAATAATTTAAAATAGTCCCGTTATCAGATTAATACACGTGTCTTTGATTTTTTAACTGATCTTGTATTGCACTATTTCCAAAAAAGATTTAGATATATGTATATTTTAAGTAGGTAGGTATGTAGCAGCCTTTAAACGTGTTGGATGTAACTGGACACAAGCCTCTCAATCAAAGAAGAAAGGCTTTTATAGCACGACACCACGCTGCTCCACTGCAGATAGGAACGCATATCTGTATTTACATATCTAATAACGATGACAAAGTTAAACCCAAAAAAGGTAAAAACAAACATCCTTTAATTGTAACAATACCAATATACATAATAAAGTTGTAATAGCAGTGATTAGAGACGTGGATATGTGTTCAAATCTGCCTAAAATTTGGAACCTGAACATTCTGATAATGAATATGGGGTTTGTGAAGCCTTGCAAACCACATAAGACTATCCAATAAGTGGACTACCTCTCATAAGTGGGAAAACTTGTGCTAAACAGTTTTATGCAAAATTAGCACAACAATTAATTTGGACTGATATACAATAACATATGTAAATTCTACTCTTCTGGACACATCTATTGGTCCACCTTAGAGTTTAGGTTTCGATGGCCCCTACCGAAATATTATTGCTAGATTGAACAAAAACTATTGATGCAGTTTTAAACCTGGTACTTTTTACCATCTTTTTCGATCGTAATGTTTTAAATTTGAATTCAGAATACCACACGACATGGAGCTACGCCTAACAAGTCGGGTATGCGCCTTGATGAAGGCACTTGATTATTGAATAAAAAACATGTTCAATTTAATAAAGGTTCAATTTAATAACGCGTGTTGCCTCCATAGGCTTCTTGCACAGCTCTCATACGATTAGGCATAGAGATTATCAACCGCTCTATGAAATGTTGGGGGATCATCTCCCATTCCTCTTCTATGGCAGTGTAGGGAACTTATATAAAACCTTTTGCGACTGGCCTCTTCGCGTGTGCTAATAAAATAAATTCAAATAATTTCGAATAGAAAATTTCAAATTCAAATCATTCCGAAGAGAAGATTTCGACAGCCACGCGAAGAGATCAGTCGTTGCTTGTTATCCGCGCCGTCAAGTCATGTTCCGCTCATATGTGTAAATCATCTGCCAACTA
>JACTOM010000019.1:1027755-1044685 GCA_015832385.1 Elymnias hypermnestra | reverse complement strand
GCCAGTCTCTAGGTACCGCGAATAAACATTTCGGACCGCAGATCGACTTAAATTAAGTTGAACACTCACATTTCGTTGGCTGTGTCCCGCCTGGATAAGTGCCACAGCTATGGCGGCGACTTCAGGCGAAGTATCCATTGATTATTGATAGAACCTTACCTTAATGCTAAGAATAAATAATGATTGTTGCAAAACCAATGAGAAAAATCACATTTTCAAGAATTAAATTCGAGTAAACCAATAAAATCAAGTTTTTTTTAGTATTCGATTGTTTGTTAACAACGAACAGGCTCCAAATTGTCTTTTGTTTCTTTAAATTCTGTGTTCGAAATTCAAAAAAGATTATTGAATGAAATTATGAATGTGCCAGATTCAAAACTGCATAAAAACTTTTTGCTCGACCTAATATAAAATTTTAGCTAGGACCAAACGAAGCTGAAAATGCATGGTAGGCTAATAGATGTGTCCAGAAGTATGTATTTATTTAGGATCTATGACTTTATTCTAGTTATAAGTTAGCAGCAAATATAGAACAACATAGCCACAAAGTAACTAATTGTTTTAAACTTAAATTATCGTCGTTTAAAGACATTTTGAAAACTGTTTTAACGATGGTGTTTTTGCAATTACTCGATATTTTCGGCACACAACGCTCGCAACATCGTTTTAATTTTGAATAATGGCGTCGTTTGTTCATTTGACATTATTTCACTATTGGATTCAATTTAAAACCTCATGATTGAAATTTGGATTCTTTTTAATTTCAATGGACTCGCGAACTAGTCTCGGCATGTAGTGGCAGTTAAGCTCTGTCCAGTGTTGAGTTCCTTGCTGCAAGATATGCTCCACGATCCCAGATTTTAGTGTGTCGTTGTGCTTGACGGCTTTTATGTGTTCTGATACGCGTTCACTTCGTTTGCCAAATATAAGAGCTTCCACTGCTGCAATCAACTTTGTAAACGCCAGGATATTGATATGGTAAACGATCCTTCGGAGATCTTACCATGTTTCTTGTTTTCTAAAAACGCGTTTAAACAGTTTGCAATATAGTCACAAAGGTGGCCAAGCTCTTTAAATTATGAAAAAAAGGACAAAGTATAAAGTGTCTAAGTATATAGATAAAAAGTTTCATGCAAAATTAATGTATAATGTTTTATTTATATGTTTCTAGGACTTCAACATGAGCCAACGTTATCTATTGGTCAATTTGAATTACAAGGCACAATAAAAATCAAATTATATAAAATCCTTTATTATAAAAATGTATATATAAATTGAAAAAAATATTTTACTTAATACTAAATAACTATTACGTTAACTGAATTACTTATATCCATCACTGACGGTATAAGGGCAGGGAAATATATTTAACAAATTAATCAATTTTAACGTCAATACATGTCGCGTTTATAAATATATCTAAAACACATTTATTAAAACCTTTTCATTCTATTTAAATACTTGTCATGAAGATAGGGTAATAGTACCATTATTAAACCTATGTATTTTATAGAATATTGAAACGATTAGAAGGTTAGTATCATAATTAATTTACTAAACAAATATACGGTACAAAAATTTCTAAACACACTTTTATCTTTGGAAATTTTAGAAGTCTTACTAATTTTGATCCATAACAAGACGCAAGGCCATTTTTCTAAGCACAACTTTTATGCTGTTATGAACAAAAAATTCTCATCGTGCTTTTAATAAATTTATTGTAAATATAAGCGGTAGGAGTTCGTAATTTCTCGAAGAATAACGTAAGCAACAATTTGGGTTCTTTTTTTTCTTCTTGACGAAGTTTAAAAGCGTCATTAAAAAGGCAACTTAAAGGAGGTAAGTATCAATAAATATTGTAGTGTATTACGCACCTAGAGAGAAAAACAGGATATTCTCGTTCGTGTAATTTTTTCTGACACTGAAGTGCAAAGTTGGAGTTTACTTTCAACCAATAATTAAACATTTAACTATCATCTGCTATTTTAAGCCGTCTTTGTCACTGCGAGATGAAAAGTTCGGTTTTCTTTTCCTCAATTCTCCTAGGTTTCTTTTTAAACATAAAAGTTCTATTATTTTCATTTAAATTAGATCCATGTTACATTAAATTAACAAATCAGTTTAAATTAATAGATGCTCTATATCCCGTTATTCATCATTCTATATTCCTATAGGAATATTATAGTATTGTATTGTTTTTTCGTATTTATTGTCTGTTGTTGGGGGAAAATACAAGTAATAGCAGTAAATTTTGGTATAAAATTACTTTGGTTTAGATTTTTAGAATCAACTACGTCATTAGCCTCACTGATTATCACAAACCAAATATATGTACAACAAGATAATAAAAGATATATTCAAATTATTGTTTCATATAAATATCACAGGCTTAATAATAAATTAAGGTAAGTCGTGTTACTTCGCCATAATCTACAAATATAGAACTGTACATTGCGTTGTTTCTATTTTTGATATATAAACAGAAGATTCCACTAAATGATATTGCACATACAAAAATAACGCCGACATTAATCTTTACTTGCATAATCTTAGCTTATTGGAAAATATAACAGTTGAAAATGTTGCTGTTCAACTTTGATGTCATCTTATTGCTTACAGGCCTGGTATGGGGTAACTTACCTGTAATGGTCTCTACACAGTATGGTATCACAACGCAATTTTACTGCTTGGCGGGGCGACTTTGCTGGTAGGGTGGTAAATATCCACGGCTGAAGCCCTCCACCAGTCCAGACTAGGACATATTAAAAAATGTAATTTCTTAAATTTATTCTACCGGGAATCGAACCCGGGATCACTGCCAGCGAAGCATTGTCTCAACCGGATAATTACACAGCCGGACAATTAAGACAAAACAAGTAGGATGTAAATTAGATAAAAGTGTTTTCAAAACTTTTTCCTTTCGACGCGTTTTCATTCGAACCTTGTATACAAATTATTCAAATTTTATTTTGAATTAAGAAATGATTGATTGTTTATCTTTTATAGTGTAACTAGCATATAATTGTATTGCATAGGGTGCTTGAGCCATAAATGAAAAGAGAGAAGAAATATATATAGTTTAAGAATAGGGGCTACATTTAACTTTATAAATTGTAAAATTATGGCACAGAAGTTGAATAGAATGCTTTGCAATATAACTAAATTGAAATAGTATATATATTTATATCAATGTAGAAAGAGACAACAAATTTAATTTCATAAAAACTCTCATCCAGTTCGTCGATTTTAACGTTTACACACGTCATGGACAAATGACATATATGCCAATAGTTCACGTAACCTATCAAGAAGTCTACATGTTACTTTACAAAATGAATAGCATATCTGGGCACGTTGACAAGTCACTTACGAAGCTGCTAACGCTCAAAAAAACGTATGGGAATGACGCTTAATTTTTCGTCTAGTTTCGATAAGAAACGTCATTTCCATACATTTTTTGAGCGTTTGAAATCTTCGAAAGTAACTTGTCTAGAGGCCCTGTTCAACTACAACTGTCTTTATTGATGTTGATAAATACGTTTATATAATCTATCATAAGATCTATAAAATATATATCAAAATGTAACATTACAAAGTTCAATTAGTAAAAAACATTTTGGGTTCAAGATAATGAAATAAAATTTCGGGAAAAGGATAATTACAGATTTAGTAATAATTTAATTTTAACTTTTATGCCTTGGTAAGCACGCGTGGAGAGGGTACTAAACAGAGTACAAAAATAACCACGAATATAATAAACACTTTCAATTTTATGGTTCTGTGTCTGTCTCGTTTTACTGTCGCTTTTTCGTTGCATCGCCTTACAAATCACAACGATATTACAGAAGTGTTTACTTCAAAAAATTACACGTAACATTAGTTAATTTAATACAGATCTCTTTGTTATGCAGTTTCAAAATCTTGTTGGTATTATACGTTTTTGGAAAGTAGAATACAAAATAGTTCGCATTATCTGCCATAAAATCTATGTAACATAAATCAAGATCTTACTAAGCATTTAAAAAATATAAGTAATATTGGTTTATTTCACACAGATCTCTTAATTACGAAGTTTAAAACAACTGGATATATGGATAGTCTTTTGGGCAGATAAAAAAATCGTTTATATAATTTGTCATAAGATTTACGTAAAATATAACAAAATATTACTCAGAATATAAAAAATATAAGTAACATTGGTTTATTTCATTCAGATCTCTTTATTACGAGGTTTCAAAGTATGTTAAGGAAAATCGTTTACATAATCTACCATAAGGGCTATAACATATAACAAAAAGGCGCTGAGTATATTAGTAAAGATAATAAAAAAATATATAAGTAACAGTGAATGAATTCCTACAAATATTGTTAGTATATAAGTATGCGGACGATTACGAATGGCATAGAAAATATTTCACATAATCTACCATAAGATCTACATAACATAACAAAATTGCGCTTATTAAATATTAGTTCGGCTAGCATAAAAAAAATAATAGATAATAATTTCTTACAGATCTTTTCTTATGAAAGTGGAAAGTATTGCTACAGAACTGAAATAAAATTTTAAATTATATAACAGCACTGCTAGCCATTTCGTTGACGCCGCAGGTGCCGTCTCCACGATACACACGATAGTAGCCCTGCTCTCCCCAAGTCTTGCCCCAGGAGTTCTTTATGATCCAGTAAGGCAGCCGTTTGTGGAAAAGTGGGTAGTCTAAATAAAAAAATATTTAAGTTTTTTTGACATATTGTCGTACGCCAAGGAAGAGATTGTGTTTCGTTACAATGCTGTGTAAAAATCATAAGAGATGATTACCTCTAACCTGTTAGCAATAAAAAAATCCTCTTTGACTGTGCTTTTCAATTCATACGATTAGCCCACACTCTCCCTATATGATATATCTTGTTCGGCTTTTCAATCGTCAATAAAACATCTTTTATTAATACAATCAAGTTCATATACATTTTTTAAACTAATAGTAAATGACACCTTCATGGTCGTCGTCGCTTCAACCGATGGACGTCCACTGCTGGGCAAAAGTCTCACGAAATGACGTCTACAAGGCCCGATCTTGCGCCGTCTGGCTCCAGCGGCTACCGGCGACCCTCCTTATATAATCGGTCCACCTTGTGGGGGGTCTCCCTACACTGCGCCGTCCGATGCGAGGTCGCCACTCCAGCACCTTTGGCCCCCAACGTCCATCGGTCCTTCGGACTATGTGTCCCGCCCATTGCCACTTCAGGGTCCCGATTTGTAGGACTATGTCGGTGACTTTGGTTCTACGACGGATCTCTTCATTTCTAATTCGATCACGTAGAGAAACTCCGAGCATAGCATATGCGATAGAGAACCATCGCATGCTGAGTGACTGTGAGCTTCCGCATGAAGCCCATAGTCAGCGACCACGTTTCAGAACCATATGTCATCACTGGGAACACGCACTTCTCGAATACTTTGGTCTTCAGGCACTGAGAGATAGTACGAGGTCAGTACAAAATGACACCTTATGTTAGTACATTTTTTTTCAAATATTAATTCATTAATTAAATTTATTTTGCGGACGGAGAGACTACTGACGATTCAAAACTGCTTTTTGAGCTTACTCGAATATAGAATATTCTAATTAGATTTTGATTTTACCAGATTAGCGCACTACCATCTTATACTATATCATTACAATCAGATTTATCAAAAATAAATTAATTAATAAGCAATACCTTTGACACCGTAACCAACAATTAGTACACCGTGGTCTAGATTTTTAGGGCTGCACAGCATTCTCCATGGATGTGACACACCGCCCACATAGAATTGCATCGCATTCGCGTTAATACCTTGAAAATAAATAAATTATTAATACAGAATGACTTCTTTACCTGACGTTGTTTGAAAAAGTTCCTTTAAAAAGCATTACTTTTCAGAAGCGAGGCATAAATGATCCTTTAAACTATTCAACTGACTTCAACGCAGTTTTCAGTAATAGATCGAGTGATTTAAGACAAAGGTTAATATGTATAAAACATACATATTCTTAGTATGTAAAATAGCCAAAAAGATTAGTAATTGTCACAAAATGATTTCTGTGTGCTTACATCACCAAATGCTGGTTAAACCTCACAAGATAGATAAAATAATGCGCTACGGAATTGTATATCATAAAAAAGTTCGCGATGGCATATTTACCTCTAAAGGAAATGCAAAAACATTGTGGTCAGTAGTTGAAAACAATTATGTTCATGTTTATTAATAGCGAGGAAATACCCTGCATTTTTCCGAACGTAGCAACATGAGTGACATCAGTAATATAAACAATTGAAATTGTATGTTTAATGTTGTACATAAGTTATTATAAAATATGATAAAATTACAACATATATATATTAAAAGATCAAAAAGTATGGTTATCAAACACGTAATAACACGTAAAATATTGTTATAACAAAGCTTTAAGACAGTTCCGATAAATATATGTGTAGCAACTAAATATAAATATAGTGTCCTAAAAGTGAGGACTCTAGTCGATAAATATGGAAGTGATAGTTTTTTCTGTTCTGTCACGTTGTCTAACGGCCCTGTAGAACAATTTGCGGGTTACTATTTGTTTGCTTTCCAGCGTCGATATGTAAAAAACAAAACATTTTTTGTGCACTTCATTTCATGAAGTGTGCACTTCATTTCATGAAGTGTGCACTTCATTTCGATGGTTATATACTGATATATATGTTATAACTGATTTCATTACAAAAGTAATAATGTGAAGATGGTTTTAGGCCACAAATCTCAATCAATCGCTCACTCTTCCTGAAATGTACAAAACTATTCACGACCAATTTTAAAATTTTGCAAACTGACCCCATTTCTAATGTAGACAATAACGGAATCGGGTCCTATACGGGTGACACACAGCTTATAAAGCCATTTTGGTTTAATAAAATTACGTACTTCATGTCCGAATCATGCAATCTACAGTTGGCGTCCGATTACTTCTTCATATAATAATTTCATTTTTTAAAATACAATAAACAACTAATATGCTATAAATGCTGTTTACTCAGATAATATTAGTTTGAATGCGTGACTAAATCATCTTTGGAGTAATTATTCAAAGACTACCGAAGTGCGTGCTTAAATAAAACAATTGTTTTATTTTTTGCTAGGTTAATTATGTAATTGAATGATGATTGTAATACATTCTGCAGTTTAAAAGGTTTTATAAATATGGATAGACTGTTAGTAAATTACGTTTATTTATCGTCATTTCATAGCCGAAAAGACTGTAGATCAGGGGACGGTAACCCTTTAATTCGAAAAAGCCAAGAGTCTATAAATTTTCCCAGGGTTTAAAGAACCCAAAGTATCTTTTTTATAATGTACCACGAATTTTTCAACTTGCTCTGGAGTTCTGTGAGCAAAACTTTTGAAAAATTATTTATTTAATAACAATATATTTAAATTGTTCAAGCACTGTTAATATTTTTCAATGTTTAATAAACTCTAGCTCGTTAATGTTGTTGTAGACCTAACTGTATTTTTTTATTTGTATCGTAAGCTACGTGATGCATGCAATGAAGAATACAATAAAGGAATTTTAAATATAAATTTAGAAATAGACTTGGTACTAACTTGTCGAACGACTGTGTGTTTTTAAGAATTTTGGTTTCATAATTAATTTTTGATTGATTTTAAAGTCGCATATTGGCGACCCTAAAGAATTTAAGCTGTCGCATAAAGGCGATAAGAGGTCATAGATACGTAATACATTTTATCAGCGAGTTCTATTTTTATTGGGTACAAGTTAGAGCGCTTAACTATTTTATCACAATAGTTAACTTAAATACGCATAAGTTATTATTAGATAGTAACACGCTATTTCAGTGAAAGTTAGTTTAACTTTCAGTGGCACAGAAAAATTGCGTAGCGAAATGTTTTACTGCAGTCTAAACTTAGATAAATTATGAAAAGCTATACTTTTAATTTGCTCAACAGGTGATGATAACCGGCTAATAAGAAACCATTTCGCTAAGAATTTTTTTATTCTTCACTTTCCTATTTGTCGTAAGGGTCATAAAATAATGTAAGCTGAGTAGCAGCCAATTAACGTCCCACAGCTGGGCACAGGTCTCCTCACTCATCGGAGACAGGGTTTGCGTGAGGGCCATAGCATTAAGGAAATAGCATAATTCCTGATAAGAAAAATTGAGCTCTAAAAGTTGATGACGCAAGTCTGTAAGGGAACTTTTTCTAAAACTTGACCTCCGTTTAAAAAAATTGTTGTTTGATAAGGGGCGTTTCTATCAAAGATTATTCCCCGTCGCCCCAGAGTAAAGTGGCTTTTGGGTGAGACAGGCATCGGGGATCCCAAACCTAATCGTTTTAATAATATCATCATAAATTCCCGAGCCATTTGCCATCTAAGTTAATAGTTTAAATTGTTATATGATTTCTTTAAATAGTTTTCTTTTCCTTTTTAAGATATACAATTCCGCAGCACATTAATTTGCTATATCTCGTAAGGTTATCCAGCAATTGCGTTTTAAGGGCACAAAAATATGTTTGTTACGACATTACATTACAAAGATTCGAATTTTTCGGCTTTTCTGTACTATGTATTATATATAATATGTATTATGCATATAAATCTTCCTTTTGAATCAGTCCACATATTACTGAAAACTGCATTAAAATCTGTTACACAGTTTAAAAATTCTAATTGAACAGACAGTTAAAATGACAACATTTTAAATTATGGTTACAATAGAAATAATGCTGTAAAAATAACTTAAATATATATATAAAAAAACATTTCTATGAGGTGTGCAAATGCATCGTTAATAGTTACCAATAGAAATAGGTCCGTTTTGTAACAGCCACTTTGCCATGTCCGTCTCATTTGAGGAGATATTCACAGCACCACTGATCTGAACCCTGGCGAGAGTCTTGTTAAAGGTGCACTTATCATTTTCAGCTTCATATGGATACTCATTTTCAGTTTCCAACCCTCCCAACTGTTCGATGGCTCTGTAATACAAAAACTTATCTGTCACTGGAGCTTGGCAGATGTAATACGTCGAAATTTATTAAGGTTTCTGGCCCTCAGTATCAAAAAATTACGCGTCATCCGAACGGGGTACCAAAAGACCTCTCACCATTTGTATGAATTAAAAATATCTTATTGGTACAAAAGGTAGTACAGTAACAAATAATTTATTTTTGAATCCCTGTCTCACAATATTAAATCTTTATACTTGGCTGTTGTATGTTTATGTAGGGTCCATCGATATTTGTGTGTAATAAATATTTACCTATAAGCGTTATCTGGTAAACCACCGTTACAACCTTCATCCAATTTATCGCAGTCCACCAACTCCTGCTCTGATAGGGATACTAATTCGCCGGATTGCATCTTCCATTGGCCCTCAATGTTACCTAAATTGTATGAGCTTTATTTAAATCTTTACATAAAAGGATTACTGAAATAAACTCAATGGGTTTTATTGCAGTTCAGCAATAGATATATTTAGGAAGAAAGTTTAAATGTATGTAATATATACGCATGCACAGAAAAAAATCAAACATTTCAAATGTGATGTGACAATCATATGACTAGCACGCTTAAATTGGAAACCCTGCCTAAACCTTACGAGATAGATAAAATTAATGTCCTAAGGAATTGTAATCTTATACTTAAAATAGATATCTTAGAAGATATCAGAGATTTAAAAAGCAAAGGCACTGCTCTTCTGTCGAAGTTTAGGGAATCCGCTGAATGATGTACAGATAAAGCAATATTTTTTTTAACTCGTGTCGTACATATATTAAAGGGTTGAAATAACGTAGCGATAATTCCTGACGTAAGTTAAGCCGAGGAAAATACGTGCCAGGAAATTCCAACAATCAAAAAATAACGAATTTTAACGGTGTATTATTGCTTGAAAAGTACGAATTATTTAAGTTATTGAAAGTAGGGGTCATGAAACATTTGTAATGTCGACATTTTAGGGAGTATGTCCCTAAATCGAGTGTAGCTATATAAGAATCTACTCTGTATGTACTGTTTTTTATGTAAAAAGGTGTATTTTGGGAAAAGATTTATGATCTCTAAAAAAGTTACATTTCGATTATCCGAACTCGTTGTCTGTTTCAATTAATTCGCATAATCAAGGTTCTACTACAATTTTCTAAAAAGTATACATACCTGTGACGCTGAAAGCCCAACAGCTACCACAAGATCCTTGATCCTTCACTTCTGTGACTGCATCGTACTGCCTCCAGTCGAAGCTGTCAGGCAAGTTCACTTGAGGAATATCAGCTTTTCTAAAGGGTATGTGGTTATCGTTACGAAGATTAGGCTTTAATCCTAGATATTTCTGACTAAACTCCTCGTATGTTAAATCAGAAAACCTGGTGACTGCGTATCTCGCCGTTCCTCGCTCATGAATATTTAGATCGTGAATTTTTTTCACATTATTTTCGAATATTTCAAATCGTTTAGTCATTTCGACATGGTCATTGATATAATCCGGCTTGTATGTAGTTAAAAAGTCGGTGAATAAATGCTCAGCTTGTATCTTACGGTACAATTCGTGTGCCGCTACATCTTGATATTCACACGAAACTCGATACGTTGGTGGATGATCAGTCCACGGCCGTAACCAAATATTAGCTCTGCAAAATTTATTTGAACCGATATTGTTGACCAAATTACAGTCATCCTTTATACTCAGTGCTAAACAATCGGTATATCCAACTTCCAACTTCATTCTGTAATGAATCCCAGCAATCTCTTGCTTATCTAAGGAGAATATTCTAATAACTTTCTGTTTCCTTGTATGTGGATATTTTACTTCAATATGTTTCAAGGCCTCCTTTGCTAGTTGCATAGCATTTTCAACACTCTCACCTTCGATAGTGGCTTCCAGTGGTGTTTCGTCATCCTCACAGTTTACATCTATATGTCTTCCATTATCTAACCACAAGCGCTCCTTAACCTGAGATATACAATGACGTCTGGGCATATGTTCTATAAAATCACATTGAGTAATATTTTCGACCCATTCGTACTTCAAGCAATTCGTATATCCCACATCAAAATCAATAGTTGTTTGCCTCCCTTTCGTTATTTTTGTACTGTAACTATTTATCTGTAATACTCTTTGTTTATATTTATGTAATGAAGACATTTCTAACTTCTCTAATGATTCTTTTACGAAATCTTGAATTGTTCGTTCATCTGAAGTTACATTCGTCGAATCTAAGGATATTGATCTTTTACTACGAGACTGAAAACGTTCCCCGCAAGTTGTTCTCATTTTCTTGATTTTTTTACTTTTTGGTACAAGCCAAATAGCTGAGTTGCACGACTGTGGCATTCTGTTTATATCAATGTAACACATTAACGGGTTTGCCTCAACATCCATGTTCTTAGAACAATTTGTAGGTCTTACAACAAAACTTAATAAAATAGGTACTTTAGCATTGAGACTAGGGACAACGTATGGTTCACCCTGATGAACCATTTTATACTTTATATTAGGAGATGCTTCTAAATCCTTCACTGCAGATTTAACTAGGTCTGTGATCGACAGGCCAGTAACACTTTTAAAATTATCCTGATCATGACAGACAACAGCCATACTTTGAATTACTAATTCGTCATCGGGTGAAGGCCATAAACGAACATAACAAAGTTTGTGAAACATTCCCGACAATTCTTCACAATTAGCCAACTCTGCTTCGTCTTGATGTCTTATACAGTAAGTTAATGCAGTTTCGATATACATGCGTACAGTTGTTACGCCCATGTTTACAATACTTTGAAAAGCATGAATTGTAATAAGTTTTTGTAGATTATTTGTGTCGGCTTTATCATTGATATGTTGTACTGCACGATCGGCATAGTAATACTTTGTATCCTCGTCAACATAATCTTCGAAGTTCGAAACTTGTCGCTTAGTTCTATCCTTAGATTGATTCTCATTAAATCCGTCATTATAATTTTTTTTTGAATGTTCCTTCTTGCAATCAATTTCAATATCACTGTTAGATTTTATCCACGGACGATTCCATATTTCTGCTTGACAACGCAAAGAATTTTTTGATGTTAGTATATCACATTCATCTATAGTCGTAGACCTATCTTCTGTTAAACATTTTGTAGGTGATATTGAGAAGTCTAGCTTGGTTAATGTACCAGCGACGACCTGTTCACTGACATGATGTATCTTAATAACTCTATGAACGTATTTTGAATTGGATAATCGCTGATATTTTACCACGGATTGTTCAGCTAACTTTTTATAAATCTCATTATTTATATCTTTATCTATGGGTCCTCCTAGCGATGTACTACGTTTTTTTCTATTACTGTTTACATCATTAACATCCGTATAACAGCTAATGTCAATTTTGTCAGATCCTTTCCATGGCTGACTCCAAATCAATGAATGACAATACAAAATGTCGTTTTCAATACGCTTACTACAATCTAACTTATTATCGTTCCTTTTACAAACATTCTTAGCTATAAATTCTAACTCGTATTTAGTACCAGAAACTATTTGTTTAACAACTTTCGTTACAGTCGTCACTTCATGGTTTATCGATTTGTTAGGGTGAGTTCTTTTATAATGTCTTAGTGACTTCTGAGCTAATAACTTAAATTCTTTCTTATTAGGATCTGGCTTAGTTTTGCCTCCCTTCACTGATGCGCCTTTTCTTAATTTTCTTGTTGTTGTATGAATATTTGGATATTCTATAGCTTTATAGTTTTTCAAGGTTGATGCTACAGCTTGGCGTTTAGTTCTCGATTTACCATCGAGATCCTTACACGAAACGTCAATTTCCTTGAATTTCCTCCATGCTTGTTCCCAAATTTCTGAATGACAAGCGATTTCTCTCTGACTTGAACTTTTTGGAGCTATTTTGAAATCAATTGTGGTTTTTTTTCCAGCTACTACTTGAACCGAAACCTTATCGATAAGTAGAATTTCATACGATTCATTTAAACTATTTAACTGTAAGTATTTTTGTAAAGATTCCCTTGCTAAACTTAAATACTCTGGGTTATTAGGGTCTTCAGTACGTTGCCCTCCAACAAAATGCAATCCTGAAGACCGCTTTTTTCTAGAAATCACACTTTCTTCATTTGCAGACTTTTTACAATTTACACTTAATTGCCTGCTATCTTCTAACCATGGTCTATCCCATATCTGTGCATTGCACTCCCTCAAAGGTTCTTTATCTAATAATTCACATGAATTTAAATCCACTTCCATGTCATTAGAACATACTGTATAACCCACAGTAAAATTAATTTCCGTCAGTAATCCTCCAATGAGTTGAGTTGATATCGAATTTATTTCCATAATTTTCTGTTTGTTATTTATATTCGAATCGATTTCTAACCGCTGCAAAGCTTCTTGCGCCATATCCAACACTTTAGAATCTTTAATTATTTCTGTTAAGTTATATGTTTCTTTTTTATCAGAAAATATTTCGTCGATTGGCCTTTGAGTACATAAGTAAGTAATGGATTTTTCTTTAAGCCAATATCTTTCGTGAATTTTTATTTCACATACGTTTGAATCCATGCTTTTTACCTTTGTACAATTTTCTCGCTTCACATAAGGTACAGTTTTATTACAATCAGTGTATGAAAAACTTACAGAGATCTTTGTTGTTCTACCAGACTCTGATCTCCTAGTCTCCGCTTGTAAAATTTTTTCAAGTTTCCATGCATTAGGATATGTAGATTCGAATTCGATTTTCTTTAACCCTTCTTTAACAAGTTTTAGTAGCAAAGGGTCATTTACGGGTACAAACTCTGTTTTACCAAATTGTACTTTCTTTTTCCGTTCATCGTAACAAAAGGCGCTTAAAATTTGGGGCCTTTCTATATCAGTTGTTTCAATAATGCCATTACAGATTTTATTTATCGTGTCTTTTTCTGTACATTCTGCTTTATCACAAGGTATAACAATACGAGCTTGTATATAAAAAAAGTTCTGATAGTTTTCAAATTCTTCTTCGGCTGCAGTTACATCTAAAAGAACCCTGGATTTAATTTCTAAATCCATTTCATTTAAATAGTCTACCATATTTTGAGCTAATGTATACAAATATTTAACCTTCTTGATATTATTTTTAATTTTATGTACTTTTTCAGCTACAGAGATCATTTTTAGTTCTTGTTCATAGCTTCTTTTAACTCTCGAAATGTCATCATGTATCTTATCAAAACCAGCTGTGTTGAAAAAATTTATTAGATCATCTATTGCTTTTTTCTTATCCTCATTTATAAAAGTAGGTCTTCCTTCATATTCATTTTGTTTGTATAAAATAGACATATCGCTATTTTGTTTGGAAGCATGGGATTCAGATATATGGTGTAATTTTTCATTTGTTGTATCAACTTTCCTCGCTATATTCCCGACTAAACCTTCGTCAATTTTATGTTGTGGAATTATCTGATCTTCTATATCTTTTATTTCCTTACTAGTAAGAGATTTTTCAGTAGGTGCGTGAGCCTGTACATCTTTATTATGTACTGCTTTTAAGATTTCATCAGCTGAACCAGTATTAGCAATTTTATCATAATCTGGGATAGGTTTGGGAAAATCATCTACTCTATCATTTGTATTGCCAGGTAACCCCAGGTCAGCATCACTGTTTGAAATATGTTCACCCTCATCGCCAAATATCCACTCCTGGGTACAATTATTGGATAAAATAGCTCTATATTTTGAACCATCTGCTAATTTTATCCAAGATTTTTCTAAAATAGATATTTTGCATACGGTACTATCTATACAGGGATCATTTGTCATGTATGAGCAATTATCAAAACCCACTTGCATTGTTAATATATATCGAACACCATTAACAACCTACAACAACAAAAAACATAAGACACATAGCAAAAATATAATTGCTTGTTGAATTTCATTATCGTACATACCTGCACTTGCCTTTCAACATCAATAATAGACTCTATAGAGTGCTTAGTGTTTGGTTGGTGTCTGTCCAAATGCCTTATAGCTAGTAGGGCCAAGTCATGGACCCCAGGTGCTTGCGGATTTATATGGGTAGAGCATCCCATACAGGTGGTGCCATATTTTCTGCGAGGTACAGCTATAAATTCCTCACCAGAAGTTATCTGGCGAAAAATTTGTGAATTAGGTAATTTGTATACATACACTGTCGCAACTTCTTTTCACAATTACAATATGGGGTTCTTTTTGTAATTATAAAATGGGGGTTGGACATAGGAGAACGAAAAGTACTTTATGACCTATTCTCAGGCCTAGAAATATACACAAATTTTTTTATAAAAAGCAGTCAAACTGATTTCAAGAATATAGATAACAAACACTAACACAAGATTTTCATGTACCATATTTTGGAAGAACTACACTAATAGCAGTGGTGTGACATTTCAGCCTACATCAGCCCTAAAGACAGAAGTTGATATCTGAGAATTACCATTTCTGTACTTAGGTCTTGATAGCTAAGACTTTGATTCTTGCATCACATCCCATCCCATCACTCATACACCTCTCAAATCCCTCTAAATCATCATATCCCTGAAATTTCATACCATGGCAGTTAAACTGACATTGTAATCTTCTATAAGAGATGGACATCACATAACCCCCATTTAACCACATACTCATTTAGTTTAACCACATACCCATTTGCTAGTTGACTTCTAAAAAAATCATCAGTTAATCATTTATATTTATGAACATTATCGCTAGAAAATATTTAAAAGCATAATTTATTCTTTGTGTCAACACATACTTAGATTATTAGTTCAATAGCTGCAAAAAAAATAGTTGAACAATAAACAATACATAGATTCAATACTATACTATTATAATATCTTTATCCCAAATACTTAACGGAAAGAAAAATATTATTCTTACTCCAGTGTTTGGTTGTACTTCATTGTCCAAATGCACTGGTTGGTGAATAGTAACTTTAGTTGTTGATTCATCAATAACACCATCTTGTAAGTTACTATCATCAAAAGTACTTGATTCCAAAATCAGATCTACATCCTCACATTGGTATTGGTTATCCCTCAAAGATATTCCATTTTCTTCTAAATCTTGTATTGTGGCTGAGCATTTTAAATATCTATAAGAATCTAAGTTGCCAATATCATTCGCTCTTAATCTAGACTCAATGTAATAACAGTTATTTGCATCATTCTGGAAAAGAAGAATTTATATATATATATACAATTGGTTTTTAAATTCATGATCTTGACTATTAATTAAATGCCTACGAAGGTGTGCAATACAATACAATGTAATAAAACTAAAAATTAAAACTGTTTTAATCAAAATAAATTTACAACTTAAATACTCTTCTGGCCCACCTTAGAGTTTAGGTTTTGATGACCCCTACCGAAATATGATTGCTAGATTGAACAAAAACTATTGATGCAGTTTTAAGCCTGGTACTTTTTACCATCTTTTTTGATTGTAATGCTTTAAATTTGAATTCAGAATACCACACGACATGGAGCTACGCCTAACAAGTCAGGTATGCGCCTTGATGAAGGCACTTGATTATTGAATAAAAAACATGTTCAATTTAATAAAGGTTTCATTTAATAACGCGTGTTGCCTCCATAGGCTTCTACCACAGCTCTCATACGATTAGGCATAGAGTTTATCAACCGCTCTATGAAATTTTGGGGGATCATCTCCCATTCCTCTTCTATGGCAGTTTTCAACTCCTGCATCGTCTGGGCAACTGGCTGACGAGCCCTAACAAGTCTTTTTAGCTCGTCCCACATGTGCTCAATGGGGTTCATGTCTGGGCTTCTGGCTGGCCAGTCCATAACTGTGATGTTCACACCCCAAAGATATTCCCTGACGATGCCGGCCGTATGGGCTCTTGCATTATCATGCATAAAAA
>JACTOM010000019.1:989148-1026134 GCA_015832385.1 Elymnias hypermnestra | reverse complement strand
GGATCAGAGTGCTGGGCCACCAAAGGGGAGAATAAAAGGAAATTGCATGTAGCGGAGATGTGATTGTTGAGATGGATGTGTGGAGTAACAAAATTAGATAAGATTAGGAATAAGTATATTAGAGGAAGTGTGAAAGTAGCACCAGTGACCGAGAAGTTAAGGAGTGGAAGGTTAGCCTGGTATGGACATGTAATGAGAAGGGAGGATAGCCATGTATGTAAGAGGGTCCTAAATATAATGGTAAGCGGCAGGGCCGGGAGAGGGCGACCAAAAAAAGTGTGGATGAATTGTGTGAAAGAGGATATGTGTATTAAGGGTGTGAATGTAGAAATGACAGCGGATAGAGTGAAGTGGCGAAAGGAAACATGCTGTGCCGACCCCACCTAGTGGGATAAGGGCAAGAAAACAACAACTCACATTTCGTTGGCTGTGTGACTTCAGGCGATGTATCCATTGATTATTGATAGATTATGAATGTGCCAGATTCAAAACTGCATAAAATTTTTTTGCTCAACCTAATATAAAATTTTAGCTAGGACCAAATGAAGCTGAAAATGCAAGGTGGGCCAATAGATGTGTCCAGAAGTATATTTTAGAAAACTTAATAGAAAGAAAAGTAAGCTTGTTTAGCACCTTTGATTCATCATATGTCAATTGCCAATTTATAAAACATTTTTTATTATTAACAAACAGTTTTTACTCCTAAACTAATAAAAAATATTACTACTTCCTAAAAATTCATGTTCAACCTAAAGTGGGATATAAGTTAATAATATTGGCAGCAACAATTTATAAAAAAAACGATAGTACGATAAAATTGGCTGAGGTCTTCTTAAAGATAACCTTTTGCAATAACAAGTAAAAACCTTGCACAAACTCCTTAACTCATAGAGAAAGAAACGTTTTTTTTTTTTAATTCAATGAATATACAAAAAATACTGTATTTGTAAGTGGATAAAAAAAGTATTGTTTAAACAATTGAAAATATGATATACATAGGGAACGTTAAGTAATAGCAAAACTTGAAAAAAATAAAGAATACAATACTCACAGTTTTCTGCGCATTAAGTAGCACAGCATCATCATAAGTATAGAGTTGATCAGATAAATTATTTAAATATTCGACGAAACCATTTAAAATTTTATCTTTCTTATGTACACTTATTTCATCAAAACACACTGTGCTCAGAAAGCAAAAAGTTATTGAAAATACACTTAAAAATCGCTGCATGGCGTTAAATTAAGACGCTAGCATCGCTAAATATTCACATGAAAAATAAAGACAGCACGTCACGAAAGCGTAATAATAACTATGTTATGAATGATTCAACAAATTATAAATTAAAAATATTATGGACTGCAAGTTCTTTGTTGACATCACAGTACTGAGTAGTGATTACTGAGTAGTTGAGTACATAATATTATTAGAGTTAAATAGAGACGGCAACAATTTGTTACAAACCTTTAAAAATAAAGTTAAAATCTTAACCCAATTCGTTTATAGTACATTTTAAGGAAACAAAGTTATTAAAATAACAATGACAATGAAATTAAAAAAAAATTATTGTTGTTATTTTCAAATGTGCTTTAAGCGAATGAGTGAAGGTTTGATTTTGTCTACAATTATTTATAACATATTATTCTTATTGCCTTACAGATTATGTATTCTTAGACATTAGAACTTAGATAGAATTTAATTCTAACAACCCGCCCCAGGTAATAGAGTAAATTATGCCTGCCCTACATGTTTTATCTGTTGTAAAATTAAACGTATGTACATAACATCCGTAGACTGGCAAAAATGAATAATTTTATGTACTGCTTCATCTTGTATAATATTATAAATTGAGTTATAGAATTATCTGTGTATATATTTCATATAAGTAATCATTTATATTATTACTAGCTGGCCCAGCAAAGGTTGCTTTACCATAGATTAATACTAATCGCTATTAAAACAGTGTTTGATGGTAGGAGGGTAAAAATTTAGGACTTAATGTATTTTTTTAAATTCTACACCCCAAAAATTTATTATAATGTTAGAAATGTCACACCGATTTGTAGAGGGCCACCCCAGTTTGTAGCTGACCACACTGGTTGCTAGCTGGCCATACTGGAGGAGTCGCACAGACGCTGCGCACGCGAACAGTCATCTAAGTCACGTTCAACATTTTATACGTCATTGTCATGCCTATTTTAAATATTGCCGCCATTTTGAGTTGTTATGGATAAATAAACGTATTAAGTACCTAGTCTTCTTTTAATTTATAAGAATAAAATATATTATAAATTATAAAAAAAAATATTTTGTGATGAACCCCTTGACACTTAGCCATTAAAAAACCGAATGATACAAAATCGGGGCCTCAGTTTGATGTTGTAGGCACATATCTATCACCTTCTTTCGAAATTCAATTGCACCACTAGCTAAAGATTCACAGATTTTTTCCGCTTAAAAGATCATATGGCGTGCGGCGGAGGGGAAACCCAGCCATTTTTAAGTTAATACTGGTAACGTATTTACATACAACAAACGGCCGTGGTCATAATACTGCCACACCCCATTTTTTTCTCATTGTTCAATCTAAAGATACGGCTGCATGGTTGAAACCTTATGCCTTTCCTCTTAAAAAAATAAAGAGATAAAAGAAAGAAACAGTAAACATCACAGATTAAAACACATTCATTGACATTTGACAGTGACCATAACAATAAACAGTGACGTTTTGTGTCGCAATTCGCAAATGTCATAAATACCGTTACTTTCTAATTTTTTTAACGTTTCAGTTTTGTAATTGTTTGTGCCATTTTTCTTTTTTGAAATTGCAATTACGTGTTTAATGTTTCTCCTATAGATATGGCTGCAAATGAAAGCATTTCAAAAAATTCTGCATCACTCAATAAAATGTATATGTACATCTATAAATTATTTCACTTTAGTTAAGCATTTTACATTTCATTTAGATTATTGTCTTAAGAATCCTGTTTAACAGTGCGTGTTATTTCAATAACTTCACTGATTTATGTGTATTACGTTTGATGTTAGGAAATTGTCGTCTGTTATGGGATTCCTTATAAAGGGGGCAATGAATTTGTTAAATGTATCTAGTTTGAATTTAATGTTACTTATTTTGATTATCTATATTTATTTTGGGTTTTGGATTCTTAGGGTACGTTTCTTGGTCTTGGCCACTGGTGTAGTATTCCAGTATAAGTTGTAAATTTGTATAACAGTTTATTTGTAGCTCAAATTGCTCTGTATAAATAGATTTTTGCCTACATTTTGAAACAGGTAAAAAAATGTAATATATTATAATTCTAGCGAAAGGTGAATGTGTGGCATTGATTTAGTTGGTTTCCCTGGCTGGGCCTACCACATGGACACATTTTAAAAGGAGTTGAACTCCTTCAAATTAAGCATGCATTGCCTTGAGAGTCCTTATGGTGCTGCAGGTGTCCGTGGGCTGCTGTAATCACTTAAAAATGAGATGAACCGTCAGCTTGTTTGTATACCAATGCTATAAAACAAATGAGATTTAAGTTAAATTGTTAGGTTACAGCATATTTTATTTTAGAATGCTGTTATTCTATAACTTAGTTGAGGAATTTTTATGATTTAGATGGTGGCTAACATTTGGATTAGTTTGTGGTGCTACATTTGTTACTAGATTCTATAAAGTTTTAGAACCAGATCATGTGTGGTAAGTGCTTTGACATATTATAAAATTTGATAATGAAAATTTAGATTAATACCATAAGAGTTGCTGTAAATTAAGGAGATCCTGAAATAAATTTTTCTTTAGAGGACCATTTTGTAAGACATCAGAAATATTTATACTTACCTTTGAATTTAAAAATATATAATTATTTTAGCATGTGTTTATATAAAATTAGTTATAAGACATAACAATTTGAATTGTAATATACACAAATTATATGTGTTATATAAATATATTATATATATGGTGCATTTACACCTGTTGATAATCGCCTAAAGAAGAATTTTTCGTATTAGAATTGAGTTCATAAAAATATTATTACATATATTTTAGTTAGCTTACAGCTATGAATATATAATAGTAAGCTGACTTTTTGAACCACAAAGATTTTAAGTAAATAGATATAAATTATTTACAGTTGGGATGAAACACATTTTGGCAAAATGGCAAGCAGCTACATAAACAGAACATTCTTTTTCGATGTTCATCCTCCATTGGGAAAGGTAATAATAAATCTATTTTAAATTTATTACACAGTGTCTAACTATAGATATTCAAAAATCTTAATTTTGTGACACAGTGTTTCAAAGATAAATAATATACAGTGTGTCCAGAAAGGGTAGGGAGTATTTGTAAATTCAATTAGAAACAAACCACAATCAGAAAAAAAAATATATATATTAAATTTTACAGAAGGAAAATCAAATTGGCAAAGATGTGCAACAACGTTTTTTTAATGTTAAGGCCTTGACCTCGTTTGCGAACTGATTAAGACAGATTTTGACGCACTGAAACTCTCACTCCTTCAAATGCTTGTTGTGTTTGAACAGAGCGAGGATGACCTGGATGGTGAATTTTCACACTCGAACTGGAATTCTCAAACATTCTAATCCATTCATTTTCTGATCGTCCTTTCATTACATACATTACATTCTGCACGATATATACGTTAAGCTGACACTATCGAATCACCATTGCGATAATAAGCGCGTATGCAAAAAGCACATTGGTTTCCCGGGTACACTTCCACGGTTGCTGAATTTCCAAATAATGGCGAAGTACGCTATCCTATCCACCCCTCCACCAATCGCGCAGCTACTCCGACAACTTTTTTAAGCATCATACTACAATGACTATAAAATAAAAACATTACAAAAATGTCTAAAACACAGGCTAGGAGTTAGTAGTTAACTGTAATTGATAGTTCTATTATAAGTATAAACAGTTTTGAAATGCTTTCACCTGCCCATCTCCTTTCATCAATAAACAGTCTCATAATCATATTGCTCTAATGTAGAAAAAATAAATCAGATATGAGTATTATTTGATCAAATGTCATTATTTATTGTTTCAGATGCTCATAGCTTTGTCTGGTAAATTAACTGGCTATGATGGTACATTCCATTTTGAAAAACCAGGCAGTAAGTTTGAAGGGGCGAGATATGAAGGAATGAGAATTGTAAGTATAATGTTACATAATTGTACATGAGCCTATCATATAGGTGTCGGCACACCTTCACATTCTGCATCTAGGAGCCGGTTGACAACCAATTATGTGTATAAAATAACATTACAATATGTATAAATACATATATATATATAACGCAAAAAAATGTTTCTACCATCCGTTATACTTGACCAACTAATGTGCCCGAATTCAATTTCGTAAAAAAGGCAAACATTATGTCAATATAAGTTAAAAATGATCATTCATTCAGATATTCATTACATCTCTAAAATCCACAATTCCACATTACCCCAATTGTCTTCAAATTTAGTAGAATGATTTCTTGGGCAACGTAGAAGCTCGCTGAGATCGGAATTACGTGGGTGACACTGGAGGATGTATATATTTTTAATTGTTTACCAGTTTTTTGCTTATGTTTAAGTGAGTGATTAATACGTATTTAGTATTAATCACTCAATAGTATTTAGTTTTGGTAACTACCAGGTTGGTAGTTCGTTCAACAGAGTATCATCTATACACGGGGGCTCGTTAATTTTAGTAAATAAAAATTTTAAATATAAGGAACGTACAGACATAGTGAGCCTGTCTGTTGAACGGACGATAGAGCTGGCATCTATTGAATTAGAGCAGTTTGTTATAGTAACGGTGTATAGGCCCCCTTTGTCCAATTTTGAAGTTTTTGAAAAATTAATGGACCAGGTACTGTTCATAATGTCGAATACAAACAAAAAATTAGTAGTATGTGGAGACTTTAACATTAATATCTTAGAATGTAGCTCTTCAAGCATGAAACTGTTAAACCTTTTTAACGCTTATAAATTATCTAATATGTTTATGGAGCCTACGAGAATAACCTCTTCTAGTGCCACTTGTATAGATAATATATTTACGAACGTAAATCCA
The DNA here is from genome assembly GCA_015832385.1 of Elymnias hypermnestra. Taxonomy (NCBI): domain Eukaryota; kingdom Metazoa; phylum Arthropoda; class Insecta; order Lepidoptera; family Nymphalidae; genus Elymnias; species Elymnias hypermnestra. Next base: position 1,020,044 of record JACTOM010000019.1, on the reverse strand, counting down.
ACTGAGAAAAAGATAATTAGTAGTTTAGATTCGGATCACTGTGGCCAACTCATTCGCTTTCCAATTCCAAAGAAAAATGTAAATAAACGTAGAATAACTTTTGTGCCAGTAACAGCTGACCGTATTGGAAAAATGAGATCAGCCCTAATTTCGAACTGCTATATAGCTGATTCTTCTAATCCAAATGAAATATATAATAACTTTTTTTCCAAATTTAATCAAATATTTAACTCAATATTTAAAAGTAAATCGATCACTCTTACTGACACAATGGCGTTCAGTGAATGGGCCACGGTTGATTTGCATAAAAGTAGGCAAAAGTTGTATGAATTGTATGCTGAGCGTCAGTACAACACTAGTGTAGAGTTCAGGGATTATGTGAGATTATTTTCCAAGGATTTCAAAAAGAAATGTGTTTTTGCTAAATCGCAACACATAAAATGTAAGATAAAAAATAGTACTAATATAATTAAAACAACTTGGAAAATAATTAATGATGAAACAGGAAAAGCAACTCCGCGTTTTGATGAATTTCATTTAGATTTAGAGAATAAAAAAATTTCGTCAGACTTAGAGGTTGCTAATACTTTTGAAGAGTTTTTTACAAAAATTCCTGTCTCAACTACGAAATCACTGAACTCCTCACCTTCCATTGCACTCTCTTGGCTAGCTGATAGCTTGCCCCAATGTCATAGTACTTTTAAATTCAGTCGTGTCGATGCCTCTGATGTTATTAAGTCATTTAATTTAATTAATAACAAAAAAACTAACGATTTGTGGGGTTTGTCAGTTAACCTTGTAAAATCATTAATTGACATCGTTGCACCAGACATGGCGGTAATTTTTAACAATTGTGTAGATTGTGGTGTATTTCCTGACTTAATGAAGTACAGCAAAATAATACCGATGTTTAAGTCAGGCAGTACTTCGAACCCTAGTAACTTTAGGCCAATATCGGTTCTCCCAACCTTTAGTAAAATATTTGAGAAAATAATGTTGAACCAGTTGCTAAAACATTTCAAAAAATATAATTTATTACATAATAAGCAATTTGGCTTTACTCGAGGTCGCTCGACTACCGATGCTGGCGTACAGTTATTACTCAATATCTACGAGGCCTGGGAGGATTCACGTGACGCGCTTGGCGTTTTCTGTGATCTGTCTAAGGCCTTCGATTGTGTTCAGTATGAAACCCTGATCGGGAAATTGCGACACTATGGCCTCGCGGGCACAGCATTAGACCTGATGAGTTCATATTTAACCAATAGAACGCAAAAGGTCTGTGTCAATGGCAAGCTTTCTGCGGGGTCTGTGACAAAAATGGGAGTCCCACAGGGTTCCATACTAGGACCATTTCTTTTCCTCATTTATATCAATGACCTTCCTTACTTTGTTAAGGGTGATCATGAGATTGTTCTGTTTGCTGATGATACTTCGCTGTTGTTTAAGATTAATAGGCGACAAACAAATTATGACGACGTAAACAGCTCTCTCAATAAAGTGGTACAATGGTTTGAAGCTAATAATTTATTGCTCAACGCAAATAAAACAAAATGTATTAAATTTAGTCTGCCTAATGTTAAACAAATGCAAACCATTGTTAAACTTAATAATGAGGAACTAGACCTTGTAGACAGTACCGTTTTCTTAGGCATTACGTTAGATAACAGATTACAGTGGGGGCCCCATATAAGTGGTCTATCGAACAGGCTCAGCTCTGCGGCTTACGCAGTTAAAAGAATTCGTCGTCTGACAGATGTTGATACTGCCAGACTGGTATATTTCAGCTATTTTCACAGCATTATGTCATACGGTATTCTACTTTGGGGTAATGCTGCTGATATAGATGCAATATTTGTGCTGCAGAAAAGGGCCGTTCGTGCGATTTACAATATGGGTCCAAGAGAGTCGCTAAGAAACAAATTCAAGGCAGTTAACATAATGACAGTTCACTGCGTATACATATTAGAAAACTTGTTGTACGTACACAAAAACATTGACTCTTTTAATAAAAAGAGTGAATGTATATCATATAACTTACGAAACAAAAACAAACTTGTTGTAAATTCTAGTAGGCTGCATAAAATTAACAACTCATTTAAGGGTAACTGTATACGTTTCTATAATAAACTCCCACAAGACGTTTTAGAAATGTCAATTAATAAATTCAAAGTCTTTGTTAAAAGAAAGTTGATAGAAAAATCGTATTATAAGTTGCAAGAGTACTTAGACGATAAAAACGCGTGGGAGTGAACGAACTGCTCTAATTTGAATTGAAATATATTAAACTAACATGATATTGTAATGATGATGAAAAAAAAAAAAACAGAATACCCGACTGAGTTTGTTGTGGGCTCTTCTCGGATCGGGGCGCGAAGGAACCCTCGTAACTTTAGATTTTAAGTCGTTCTGGAGTATCATCATCAGACGTACATTAGAATTAGAGTGTGGAAAAGAAAAGAAAAAAAAATATTTGACAATTCAAAAGTGCTGTAATATGCCTACTTGAATAAAGATATTTTGATTTGATTTGATTTGATATGTTTCAACTTAATTTTTACTAATGTTTCAAATGTTCAAAAATGGAACATCTATGTTGTTTTTAAAGACACCTATCCCAACTTTAAAAGCGACCCTCAAAAACTACATTTAATTATATTATTGTAAAATATATTCATATCATTTTTTGTGGTGTGTTTACATATTTTATCATAAAGGATATGCAAAATTCCATATGCATGTTTGTAAATTTGAATATAAACATCCATCGACAAGGAATGTCAATTATCACTAACGTAACTATATAATCTATAATAAATTTCGATAGAATTTTACTTGTAGGAATATCTTGTGAAAATAATAATGTCTAAATGAATTAAACACAATTTTTATAACAATTTCTAGCCAGTTACGTTCCGAAAGGAAAATTTTGCTTTGCTCGGTACCTTTTTATCGTCTAATATATACATTTATTGTGACAGTGTTTGTTGAAAATCCTCCGAAGTGGCTCGACCGATTCTCGTGAAACTTTGAAATCATCGGTCAACATCTAGTTTTCATACCCGTAAATATTAAGTAATTAATCCCTAATTGTGGTCCACCCCTTGATTTTTTATTTTTGAAGATATTTTTATTTATGTTACAACAGCATAAATACATACAAACCTAAATTTTCACCCTTCTACTACCAAACGCCATTTTTTTATTGCGATGATAGAGTATTCTATGGCAAAATTATGTTTTCCGGTCAGCTAATAAAATTATACATTGCTATAGTTCTAGACCTTGTTAAATTAGAAAATATTATTAGAAAAAATTTATCTTCCGAAACCAGGACCCAGTGCTAGTGAAACGTGTGAAAATACGTAAGAAAAACAGTTTAAAATGTTCTTATGTAACTTGTTTTTTTAAAACAGTAATCAAAAAAGTTGCGAATTTTTTCAGTTTTGTACATTATTGGGAGCTTTAATAATTCCTTTAACATTTCTCACAATTTGGGAAATGACGAAGAATATTGATGCAACTGTGATCGGAACATTACTTTTGCTGTGTGGTATGAAGTTTTTTCTTTATTCCTTAGATTGTAATCTCAGTCAACTCCATTGTGATTGTGCCAAAACGTATGTTTTTGTTTTGCAGTGCGTTTGTTCTTTGTTGGTTGGTAACTAGGAACGTCCAAAGCGTACCTACAATACGAGTACACGTACCATTACACCAGTGCGGCTGTCAAAATGAATGTAATAATTAACTTAAACCCTTAGCACTCTTTTATTATTTCAAGGAATTCCAAGAATCCATTGTATATACAAGTTTACTTAGTACGAGTGTCTACGTATTTCTGTCATAAATAAATCTATAAAAATGTATAAAAAATGCTATATTTTTATTTATTATTTTTGTAATAATTTATTGGCACAATAAGGATTTATTGTATGTATGCCCAGAGTTGGAATTGGTGGTACGTGAATTTTATTGTCTCACATATTTATTTATTTATACACTTTATTGCAACTTAAAAGTAATACATTATAATAAACTTAACTAAATAGAGAAAGAAAGTATAACAGGCGGTCTTAGCGCTTAATAGAGATTTCTTCCAGACAACCTTAAGTTTAAAAAGCTGTAAGTAGCAAAGAAGGAAGGTAGGCAGTAACATAAACATACACACTAAAAACTACATCCTAATACATATGCAATAATAGATATATATCAACATATTAATATATATAACATACATAAACTTACATATATGTGAATATATACATTTAATGTCGTCAAAACTTAATTCTTCAATACTTTACTTGTGTTTGAATGTAATATATTATTAATATTTTTTAGATATTGGCTTCTTGACACTGAATAGATATATTCTACTGGACCCGATTCTGCTATTTTTCATGAGCTGCACAATTTATGGTGTCTTTAAGGTCTGTCTTTTAACCTACTGAAAAAATGTCCTAAAATGCTACAAATATAATACTTATATTAAACTATACTAAATGATATACAGGTAATTGCATATTTTATCCCCACTTGATTGTGGTTATGTGTATTTTTTTCTATGAATGTGGGAGATTGAATGAATTAGCTATTAGCAAAATAGTTATAATTGTAATTGTAGTTATAAGTATAAATAATACGATACTGGAAACTAAACGTATGTTTTTTTTATTTTCTCATAAAGTATCCAACTTTAATCTGGCAACATATTTTTTTTATAGTTGATTTAAATGTTTACATATAATTACTCGTATGCTGCCACTCGCCCGAGGCAACAATCTTTATCAATCAAAATAAGACGTCCTTTGATTTAAACTAAGACAATCACTAATACATTACTAAGTTTTTGGCTTTGCCATTCATCTCTGGTTTTTTTTCTTGAAACTATCGTTTCATTTAGCTGTACTAATATGATGGAGCGTAAATAATGCTAATATAACGTTAAAATTTTTTTTAATCAGGATCGATTTTTTTCGTCCAATCATCAAATATGTTATTAGTACTATCATACACCTGTTTTCATTTTCGGGAACAGTCTCCTGACACCTTTTATAAGAAGTAATATCTTAAACGTGAAAACTCTACTTTTACATAAATGTTAACAGTCATAAATCAAATCAATAATTTGCTAAATACATAAACAATACAAGTCGTACATATGAAGGTGGTGTAGTTATAGTATGTAGCCTTAAAATAGCGTGAAAAAATTTACTAAATTCATTACATAAAATGACATAAGCCAATTGATTAAAAGTAATAATTAATATCTAATATGTTTCTAAAAAAGCCCGTTTTTTCCACTTTGTGCAATAAAGATTATAATTAAAAATATATTTGACAGGTACGCTCCCTAACAGATTATGGTTTACCCCCATTTTCTGTACGAATGATTGAATGGCAACTTTTCCTCGGTGCATCACTAGCTTGTACTATATCGGTGAAGTTCGTCGGTTTGTTTGTGGTCTTATTTGCTGGTCTAAGGACGATTGCTGATCTATGGAATGTTTTAGGCGATTTGACGAAACCTGTGGTAAGATTTTTAATATTAACAGTACAGCACAGTAGGTAGGATACATTTAGGAAATTAAATTTTAGAAATTAGTCTAGTTTGTTGGGGGGCTTCGGACGTTGCTAGTAACCACGTAACTGGACAAACCATTAGAGGTAAATTACCTATTATCAAGTCAGCGCGCTGCCATCATAGACTTAAACATTATAAAATGTTGTTAAATGTGCGTGCGTACGAAGTACACATGTCAGAAGCGAAACTTCTTATGCAAACTAATTTTGAAGTCTTGTTTATATTTATATAAATCCAAGACTTTAAATTTCCAAGACAGAGGGAGAGAAAAAGGAAGACATGTTAGGAATGTAATTGTCATTAAGTGTCAAAAACTAACACAAATAATTTATTGAAATTTCAAATGACAAATTGTAAATAAAAAATGCCACGTGTTTTTTTGTCAACATTAGAAATGATTAATCAAATTTTGTTTTTGAATTTAAAATTTAGAAAAGAGTACTTATAAAATATTTTTATTTTATATTTTATGAAAAATAGAATGTTAAATTATTATACGAGTTTCTAAAATTTTGTTTGTAAATGTTAAAACTACCTACCCTTCAAACGAATTAACATAAAAAACGCTGCACGTTTTCGTCACGCTAATCACGCATTTCTTCCGTAAAAATTTTACCGTCATGCGCATAAAGAAGTTTCACTTCAGTAATTCGGTGATGGTAAAGCTATGTAAAGGATTTCAATTCATTCGTGCAGCGTGATGGGTCTATGCTCTGAAAGCCCTCTCTCCTATGAGTGAGAAGGCCTGAGCCCAGCAGTAGGATGTTAATATGTTGTTAATTACTTACTTTTTTTGTGTGGTATATAATTTAAATTCTGCTTATTTCCAGAGTTTAACTATAAAACACCTTATAGGGCGTAGTATAACGCTGATCCTATGGCCAATTCTACTCTACGTATTTTTCTTTTGGATACATTTAACCGTGCTTAGTAAAAGGTAAGATTTAGTATCTTTATTTAAATGATTTTAATTTAAAACTTCTTTTTCACCCAAAGCATATCTTTTTGGTATTCCCGTGGGATATCCTTGTGGATCTGTGGTAAATTCTTTGCAATTGATAGATGCGACTTCTCGTTATGTAATGAATGACACTTTTTCAAATAATAATTCATCAATTTTGATATGAGGTAATTTTACAGTGCCATCTATCTGAAAGTTCACATTAGAGTTTTTTTTCTTTGTAATGAACTTAAGAAATTTGTGCGAGATGGCGTAAAGTTTGACTTTTTGAAGTGAAAACTTTTTTAGCAGCGTTATGATTTGAATGACGTTGAAACGAATACACATATAGATTAATGCAATGCCTGTCATGTTTTGCAATGCCGCAATTGCCATAATGTTTTTATTAAATGTATAGGTTAGCTTTATTTTATAGATAACCTCATTCAATGCCCGGTATGTGTTGCAATGCCGCAATTGACACAATGTTTTTTCTAATGTCCTATACATTAGAAAAAACATTGTGTCAATTGCGGCACTAGCTTCATTTTATTAACGGACTTTAAAAAAAAAGAGTACGTTTACAATTTCTCTGTATGTTTTTATTTTAGATTACTTCATTCAATGATTGCCTTATTGGTCTACTGGTTAGCATGTTCGACTACAGACAAGAGGTCCTGGGTCGGGCCAATTCAAAAATCGATATTTAGGTTTCTGTTATGATTTTCTCGATATTTCCCCGAAGTTAGGAAGTTGGCGGTGTGCTCCACTGCCGTGCCTGTGAGAGCACGTTATGCCGTCGCTCCTGCGCCTGACAACTCTCCGGTCTTGTCGGATTTCCGTCACATCGGACTATGAGAGTGAAGGAATAGAGAGTGCACTTGTGTACTATGCTTTTCAATCCAAAGTGAGCAGCGTGGTGGGTCTATGCTCTAAAAATCCTCTCTCATATGAGTGCGGAGGCCTGTGCCCAGCAGTGGGACGTTAATGGTCTGCTACTTACCTTTACCTCATTCAATGCCCGACATGTGTTTCAATTTTCACAATGTTTTTTTTATGTTATTTGTTTTAGCGGTAATGGCGATGGATTCTACTCTTCGGGTTTCCAAGCACGTCTGGAGGGTAACAGTTTGAACAACGCCAGCGCGCCTCGGGTTCTTGCTTACGGGGCCAGTATCACATTGAAGAACCATCGTACTGGAGGAGGTTACCTGCACTCGCATCACCACTTGTATCCCTCTGGAGCGGGTGCTAAACAACAACAGGTACATTATATTAATGTACTGGTTGACCCGCACAACTGCTTTTGCCTACTTAAATGTGGTTCTTAAAATACAGCGGCGCTTATAACCACTGCCAACCAGGACGAAACGCACGTCAAGCCAACCGCCTCTTTTAAACGTCTGATATCTTATGTGATATCCATTTTAATGAAGTGCTGCTATTAAAGTATTACAGACAGTTTTGATCTACATGAAATATACAATTGGTAATGTATTTAATTGGATAAGAAATAATAGTGTTTTGTATAAAATAGCTCGGTAAATAAGTTATTTTTATCTTTTTAATATATACAATTCCGTGGCATATTAATTTCATCTATCTCTAGTTTGTGATTTAGGTGCTCAAAAACTAAGTTTGTTACGAGATCACATTAATTCATGTCAAACATTTGAAATTTCAAAAGTTTCTGTACGATAACATGTATGCATAATACACATAAACCTACCTAACCTCCTTTTTTGAATCACTATCTATTGCTGAAAACTGCATTAAAAATCGTCGAAGAGTTTAAAAGATTTAAACTAACAGACTGCGCAAGCGACTTCATTGTGATATATGCCCATATATGAAACTGGATGCAAATCCATGCATTTTGGGCACTAAATTATTCGTCGTTTGTGTAATACTTAATGTAATAGTACCTACTTTACACATTTCTTGAACTTATTTAAATGTAAGTTCAAAACCGATGATGATATCGTAATTTTATTAATTCCGTAGTACGTCCGAAAATTCATATTTTTTAATTTCATAAAAAAGGTGGTTCGAAGTGAAGCTTCTTTGGGCGCATGAGGGTAATTTTTTTACGAAAGAAACACTTGATTGGCGTCACGAAGATGTGCAGCGTTTTTAGATAGTTTTACAATTATCACGTTACATTCTAATTTGCCACTCGTCATTTATAATTTAATATACTATTTTTCATAAAATATCTTCCTTTTTCCCTTCCTCTAAGTTTCGGAAATCTAATGTAAGACAAGGTTTGTATAAATAAGCAATACTTAAAATTAGTTTGCCAAAGAAATAGCACCTTTTTTAAAATGTACCTTTTATTAGCGACTAAATTACATTGGCCTCAGAATAATTTTGGAAATGACGCGTTGAAGCGATATGTTGTTGTATATATGTATGCTTACCCTATCAGAACGTGGTAAAATAAAATGAAAACTTTTAGATAACGACTTATACACATAAAGACGATAACAACCGTTGGGTAGTGAAACCATATGACCGGGATCAAGTGGAAGGAGTGGTACTTGTACGCAGCGGGGATTTGGTGCGTCTAACGCACGTTGCTACTGGACGTAATCTACATTCCCACCGCGAAAGGGCTCCAATGACCCCAAAATTCCTACAGGTCACGGGATATGGCGAGGTATTTTAATTTTTTTTAATAGCTGGTTTCCATGTCTGTCTCTTAGATATTTATCAAATTAGTTTCAGTAAAACTTCGAAGTATGTGCTAAAAGATCCACATATACTTTAGCACGCACATATGCACGTATCCAAACACGCACACGTTACAACCACACGCGATACTCTAAAGTAGACTCGTTAAACTGACCAAACAAACTACTAATTTGTCATCTGTTAGATTTTATGAGATGTTATAGTTATGTTTTCCAGTGTTTAGTAAACTGTAGTAGTAAACTGCAGTTGTTGGCATGTTCGGCTACAGATATGAGATCCTGGGTTTGAGTCCTGTGCCGGGCAAATTCGAAATCGATATTCAGTTTTCTATTAAGATTTTCTAAATATTTGCCCGAAGTTGGGAAAAATGTGGCGGTGTGATCCACCCCCTTGCCTCGGAGAGCACGTTAAGCCGTCGGTCTTGCGCCTAATCTCTCCGGTCGCGTCGGATTGCCGGCACGTCGGATTGAAGGAACAGAGAGTACACTTGTAAATTAGACGTTTAAAAATTGTTTAGGCGTTAATGAAATACTATTTACTCAACTACTCAAGTGCAATACAGTTTTTTCTAATATTAATTCGTTTTTTAGAAGTCATATATTACTAATTGTATTAAAAATATGCGGCGTTATCTGTCTTAAAGCTCACATAAAGGGCTTTTTTCTGTATAATGTGTTTAACAAGTTTTTGTTAGATGGAGTTAGTCATTGTAATTAGTGAGAATTGAATTTATAATATAAGGAAATGAAAATTATATTCTTTTCTTTTTTCAGGATGGCGTAGGAGATGCAAACGATGTATGGAAGATTATAATATCTGGTGGTAAAGATGGCGACGAAATTCAAACCGTGCGGAGCAAGCTTATATTTGTACATTACTTGCAGGTAATTAAATTTCTTGAGACATTTTTATAAAAAAAAAGCTTTTCAATTATGACCAATGTTATATTTTCATCTGCGTATTCGACTTCAGGGATTTCAGTTTTTTATACATTGTTATGGGAAATGTGAAGTTTGAATTTACCCAATGTGAAGTTTTGCATACCTTTGCGCTTCCATGAAATGATGTATGGTTTCGTGATTGTTTCGTTCTGGTGATACTGCGTTTTTTGGATGAGAGAAATTGTACTATTTTAGGTTTTTGTAATCAAAATTATATTTTTAAACAATTTGTGTATGTAATTTTTAAACATGTAGATCTCCTAATACTAAAGTTATATACAGAGATACAAATATAATATTTATATTCGTATATGTTTATAATGGTATGTATGTATACATATATAGAACTTTATTATTTATATTTTAATGTATTATAGTATTTTTATCTAAGTATTATATATTTAAGTGTATGTACGTTTATTTGGTCTAGTGGTTAGCATGTTCGACTACATACATGAGTTCCTGGGTTCGAGTCCCGGGTCGGGCCTAGTCAAAAATCAATATTAAGTTTTCTATTAAGATTTTCTAAATATTTGCCCGAAGTTGGGAAAAATGTGGCGGTGTGCTCCACCCCCGTGCCTCGGAGAACAAGTTAAGCCGTCGGTCCTGCGCCTGATCTCTCTCCGATCGTGTCGGATTCCCGTCACATCGGACTATGACAGTGAAAGAATAGTGAGTGCACTTGTGTACTATGCTTGCCAATCCGCAGTGGAGCAGCGTGGTGGGTCTATGCTCTAAAAACCCTCGCTCCTCGGAGTTAAGAGGCCTGTGCCCAGCTGTGGGACGTTAAAGGGCTACTACTACTACTACTACGTTTATTTATTAATACTTTGTGGACCAATTTTCTACGATTGAGAATTTTCACAAAACAGGATCCCTGGAAGAGTTCACTTTTAGTGATAAGGCCGCCTTTGCGCAATACAATTATATATTAAAAATGTATATTTTTTTGTATTAAGATATTATGTGCAATATAATGATTTATTTTGTATTGTATTGTAAATTAAATCTCATGGGTGATTTCATATCACCCGTTCGGGCCGGCAAGGTTAACTAGTTGCTTATTGTCCATATAATTAAATATTGTCTGTGTTTTTATTAATATTTTTTATCGCATTACGAACAGGCCTGTGCGCTGACGACATCTGGTAAGCAGCTGCCCAAGTGGGGCTATGAGCAGCAAGAGGTAGCCTGTAATCCCAATCTTCGGGATAATAACGCGCTTTGGAACGTGGAAGATAATATTTTCGATAAATGTAAGCATTCTTCTACACCAGGAGTGGGCAATCCATATGCGGCCGTTTTTGTGCAAAAATGTATAATAGCTTTCCGTTCCATATGTATGAAAATTTTTTTTATTTAATCAAAATCCTTAGAGAACATCGATGTATTATAGTATTCTTATCTAAGTATCATATATATATTTGCATTTAAGTGTATGTACGTTTATTTGGTCTGGTCATTAGTCTAGTGGTTAGCATGTTCGACTACAGACATGAGTTCCTGGGTTCGAGTCAATTCAGATTGTTGGAAATTTCTTATTGATTAAACATATGAGCATTAAGGTAATGCGAAGAAATTACGGAGACTTTCTTATTGATAATAACTAGTGCATTCGTTTTTTAAAAGAAAAATGGATTTCCTCTTTCTTAAAATTTCCATGTATGTGGTAAGAGGGTGGCTTGCAAAAGTAGTAAATACATCGTGTTCTTTTTTGTACATATATGTCAATATCATATAGGTAAGAACTGGGATACTCGGGCGGATATATCTTAGTTGATATTTTTTTTATTGCTGACAGGTTAATGCTTCGCTGTAATCATACATGACAGCAAGTGATGATACAGTCTAAGATGGAAGCGCGGTAATTCGTTAAGAGGCATTTTACCTCTCATGGTTCTTACACAACATTGTGCCGGAACACAAATTTCAGACTCAGACAAATAAGAATTTAATTAAAATTTCCTAAATTTTCCCTACCGGCGATCGAACCCAGGGCCTCTGTTAGTAAACCAAGTACCACTTACCACTGCACCAGCGTAATAAAATAATTATTTTAACTTGAGAGTGTTAAATAGATACCGCAAAAAAAAGCGACAGTAAATATTTTATTAAAGAAAATCACTAAAATGGATATTTCGAGATATTCATTTATAAGATAGGCGTTTTTCAGATTCCATAGTTCCATTCCATTCCATAATATTTCAAAACATTACAAATAATACAAAAAGGTTGTCTTAATACTTCTATGTATTTTTGGCAAATGTAGACGTTTTATTTACTTTTATTTTTTCGGCCGTTTTGATTTCTACGATTATGTGGGGACCCCATAGAGGTGATTACCCCATCACTACAAAAATTGTAAACGTCGGGAATATGTAAATGTAAGTAAGACTCACGACATAGAACCTTAATAACTTTGTACCTCCTCAGAAATATTAAATAAAATCAGCAAAAGCTGAAAGACAATTGCAGAATTTTTCAACTTTAATAAAAAAATGTGGACAAAACTAACCGTAACAAAAATAATTCGTAATCAAAGATACGTGACCTTCCAAAGACCGATAAATATAGTTGCGATCAGAAATAATTGGTTGGCAATGTCAAATGTCATATACATATGAAAGAAAAACTAAACTATTCTTTTAAATGTCATTTAATTTTGGAACGCGGGCCGAACATGAAACGTTTGATATAAAATAAAAAACTTCACACTTAAATTACTTTTGATTACTGAACGAAATCAATTTTAGTTGATTTCTAAACGACGGAAGGAACATCAAATGTTACGATAGGTTTTAATGGTCTCTAAGGGAAACTGAAATTGGTAGTTTTTACTATATTGCAAGCATTTGTATCGTATTTACTCGCCTTATAAACCTTTTCCGGACTTCCGCAGAAAATTCAAAACCTAAATTGGCGAAATTAGTTAGCCGATATCGAATTTTAGCGAGTTCTAACGAACAGCAATTGATTTGTATTATACATACTATTATATTTATACAATAGCATATTATATAAAATTTTTACAGTGCCAAAAATGAGTTTCGAGGCGTACGCTTCTAGCTTCGTGGAGAGGTTTCTAGAGTCGCATGCTGTGATGCTGCATGGAAACGCCGGGCTTAAGCCTAAAGAGGGCGAGGTTACTTCGCAGCCGTGGCAGTGGCCAATCAATTATAGGGTGAGATACCTCATTTTATTTTTGTCGATTTGAGTAACACAAGAAAATATAAATTATTTTGACTTCTGCAGTGTCCTGGCAAAATTTTAGATTGTGGAAGTAATGATTCGAAGTAGCGGTATGTAGTAATGTGTCATTGTTTCAGGGGCAATTTTTTTCAGCAAATTCTCACAGAATCTATTTATTGGGAAATCCCGTAGTTTGGTGGACAAACCTTGCTTTTCTTGCTGTATTCTTTCTGCTCTTTATCATTAGTTCGATTAGAGAGAAACGCGCAGAAGCCTTAGGAATGACAATAACAGGTGGGTAGTAAACCTTAACACAAACTCATTTCGTATTTACATGGTAATGTTTTTAAATATATTTTTCATTTAGCACGCCTAAAGTTATATATATTTGTACAAATACGTGTTGTAAAATATCGCAGTGGTATCGGTTTCTGGATTTGAAATATTGAAATGTTTTTTATTCATTCATTTAAATATTGATATTCAAATATAAATTGACTTCCGACTTTACCTAATTATACAGAAATATTTTATATATAGAAGAGAAATATAACTTTCTTGTACTATGATTTTTTTCAATTTGCCAAGTAAATTTAATATTTTTGATAGATAATTCTAGACCTCTTGAAAAAACTCATTACGCTGAGAATTTGAGTCCGATTTTAATATTTTTTTGAGATAATAAATATGTGCGTATTTGCGTTTCACACGTTCGCCTCCATTGCGTTTCGAACATATACAGATCGAAAAGATCGTTAAAATAATCCTCGGCATTCTTAGTATTCGTATACTAAGAATGCCGAAGTGTCGTTTCAGAGCTTGGCCATATGTGTACATAGCGACTTATTACTTCAATCTCATTAACAACCTCATCTACATCAAATATTCACTACTATCGTTTGTTTGTGTGTCTTTCGGACGCCACAATTTTTTAAAGTATTCTTTGTAATTCTGTGCAGGAGGAGAAAATGGGGTCCTTTTGAATGCTGCTGGGTGGAATTTTGTGGGATGGGCACTACATTACGTACCATTCTGGGCCATGGGACGAGTTTTGTATTTCCATCACTATTTTCCCGCACTCGTATTTAGCTCTATGATAACGGGTAAATGATATCTATAAATTTATAGAACTTTATACAAATTTCGGATGTATCTTGGTGAAATTTTAATAATAGATTAAATAATACTGTATCGTATAAAATAGTTTGGTAAATAAAATGGTTGCTGTGGGTTATAAGATAAGTATATACCAAAGTGGACTTTATTATATGTGTTTTTAGGATATGATGATTTTTAAAAGATCTAAGTGAACAGACAGCGGAAGCGACTTAATAGACTTTGCCATGAGATGGGTATCACGTGAGTGAAACCGCGGGGCATTGCTAGTACTACATAAAGAAGATAAAAAATATTCGTCAAATTAATAAATTAGTGCAGCAAAATAAAATTAGTATATATTTTTACAGGTATCCTCACAGTTTATCTACTGCAGAGCATCAAGAGTTACTTGAGTCCGGAGTTAGGACGGACGGTGTATCAGAGCGCAATTGGTCTTGTCATATCTACGACAGTATATAGCTTTTATTTATTCTCACCTTTAGCATATGGCATGAGTGGGCCAATGTCTAATGAACCTAATTCTACTGTTACGGGTTTGCGGTGGCTCGAGTCATGGGAGTTCTAGTTAAAACCATGATGGCAAATGGTGTGACGCGTGGATTATCGTTTAGAGAAGGCATGTATTCAAACCCTAGACAGGCACCACTAAGTTGAACTAATTAGCAGCCCATTAACATTCTACTGCAGGCCTCCTCACACATAGCAGAGAGGTTTCTTAGAGCATAAATCCACCACACCACCAGGGACAGTATATAACTGCACTCTCTATTCCTTCACTCTCATAGTTCGATGTGACGGGAATCCGACACGACCGGGGTGATATTAGGTGCACGACCGATGGCTTAACTTGCTCTCCAAGGCACGGGGTCCAACGTTCGATTCCCGACGAGACACATTAAGGGAATTATATTTTCTGACTTGATTAAGTTTGGATTTGCTGGAGGCTTCGGCCGTGGCTAATTACCACCCTACGAACAAAGCAAAAAAATGCGCACTGGTACCATGCCACATAAAAACTTAATAGTTTAACAAATAAATTACCTCTTTACTTTATTAGTCATTTCAAATTACTTAGACATTTAAGTTTGTTAAAATACTCAAATACATAATATTATGTAAGAACTAATAGCTTGTATTCCGTCCGATAGTGTGTTAAGATTGAGCTTTTAAGATTTAATTTTTAATGAAATGTATTTAAACATAATATTTATTTCAGGATATTTATTTTAAAATGTAATGTTACATAAATTTTAAATTTTGTCTAATAAACTTTTTAATTTCTTTTTTTTTTAATTGTTTAATGGTACCGAAACCTTATTCATACGCAATCCCTAAACATTTACACGCCATAAAACGATTATTGATACGCAAATTAAATAACGTATGCAAACACATTATTTGCATTAATAATGATTGGGACATGGTTGACCACAATTTAACAATACTAAGAAATTAAAAGCGCGTTTCACCTCTTACTATATAATTTATAATTAAAAGTCGTGCGTACAAAGTACACATGTCAAACGTGAAATTTCTTTTTCTAAGTAATTTTTAAGTTTTGTTAATATTTATACAAATCTTTACGATTTCCAAGCCTTAGAGGGAGGAAAAAAGAAAGATAATCACATCAGCAAATTTAGCGGAACATAAAAAAGGGTTTGATATCGGTATCGTATAAGGTTATGATACTGATATCAAACCCCTTTTTTTGTTATGTTCTGCTTAATATGCCGTTGCATATATGCTAGGAATTGTCAATTGAGTATTATGGAGGTATCTGTTATGTTTGATAAAATGGTGCATGGCTTTATCTTTAAATGGTTGCACCAAAAGGCGCGATCACCAGTTTTCTTGTTGTGTCTGGAGTTGGAGAGTTAATCGTTGACGATTATTGAAAGATTACAGCTTTTAGAAGTTGTTGGTTGGCGTACCGTCATCTCAAAAATGGGATGTAATTGTATTTGTAATTAAAATAAAGATTATATAGAAAGTGAACTTTATGAGAAGAAACAACGACAGCAAAATCATGTCGGTACTGTTTTTAATTGGATAAGGAGTAATACTGTATTGTATAAAATAGCTTGGTTAATAAAATGTATTTTTTTGTAATATGTATGAGAAAAATAATGGTTGCTATGGGTTATCCTTTAGAGAGAAATATCTACCATCGACTTTTTTTATCGTTCTTTATAAGATAACAGTACAATTCCGTAGCTCGTTAATTTCATCAATCTCGTAAGGTTTAACCAGCGTTTACAATTTAAGCGCTATAAATGTGTTTGTTACATGACAAATCTTTTAATTTCTCGACTTTTCTGTGCTGTAAATGTATGTATTATACTTATACTTTTCTTTTTAATCACGCTAATTAGTGCTGGAAACATGCATTAAAATCCGTTGAATAGTTAAAAAAAATCTGAAGTAACCAGATGATGAAAGTGGCTTTATACTATGTAAAGATTATTGGAAATTTCCATTTATTTTGATTTTGTGCCGAAATATGTTGCTAAGTCAAATGTTACTTGTTGATTTTGATTACGCTGGACTTATAAAATCAAAGTTTCTGAAACTGGATAAAGTAATATTTTCAATCAAAAATGGTCCGTGTTATTCTTAGAACCAATAGTGTATCGGTGGGTTAGATACATTTCTGCAGGTTACATTGATTTCTTTCTTTTTAAGCCAAGGTTGCTCTAAGATTTCGGAATGACAGTCAATAATATTCGAAAAATTCAACAATGCAAGAAAGTCTATTCTTGTAATCGATCCAGCGACAGCTTGAGTGGTTACTTTCTTCACTTGAAGAAGTTGATTGAATTGAGGTAAACCGTTTTCCTGTACGTACTTTTTCAAAGACTCTCTTGCCATTTCTATATAAAAAGGGTCATTTACATTTCGTTCCATTAAACCACCAGGAACTACCGCCCCATCCTTTTGATGCACTATGTTGTTACAAGTCACGTTGATTTCTTTTTTATTCAACCATTCTTGTTGCCAGATTACTGAATGACAGCTTATAACATTTGCAAAACCTACTATTGCATCAAAGTCAATTGTTATAAGTGTACCAGCTACAGTTTGTGTGGTTACTCTTTTTACCTGTAATAGTTGGTTATACGTATATAACCCGTTGTTTTGTGCATATTTTTGTAAAGATTCTTGTGCCAGCCCTATGTAAGTAGGATTGTTGGGATTTTCTTCCTTAACGCCGCCAGAAATTTGCCTCTTTGATCTACGTTTGTTTTCACAAGTAATTATAATTTCTTTCTTCTTTAACCATATCTGCTTTATTATTTTTGCACGACAACTTACATAATCAGACTCATCCAATACTTCACAAATCGAAATGTCTTTTTCATTCAAAGTACAATTAGTTGGAGTTGCATCGAAATCAATTGTGGTGATTATTCCCGATAGAGCTTGTGTTGTGACATTTTTGACTTTCATGATTTTATGGTGTTGTAAGGAATTTTGATTTTCTACATATTTTCTCATTGACTTTTGTGCCATAGTGAGATAGGCGCTATCGTTTGGATTTTGTTCTATTTTGCAGTCTGCGCAATCGCGAGGCTTGGAAACTATAGCGTCGGACTTATCTTCTTCTTTATTTACCTAAAAGGGAGGAATACACATTATGTATTGTTGTGAATTTTGGTGCACAATAACATTTAAGTGATATACGATGAGAAAAAAACGCCGTTTAATGTGTCAGTACTAATAATAAAAATTAGGTCATATAGCTTACTACAAGTAATAAATATACAGTTCCTGGTTAAATAAAATTTAATATCACCCTACTTGTCCTTTACCAGTAAGCTTGTAACTTTCTAAAAATGCCTGGATATTTTCATATTTGATGCATTTTATATATATTTTAAATATAGTATTGTTTTCAACTGTCTCATTAGTTTACAAGAATCTATTGAGGATGTCCATCCTCAATAGATTCTTGTAAATGCGAATGAAGATTTGTATATTATTGGAATAATCATGCGGTAATACGTAATAAATGACATTGATTTGAGAAAATAGAAGAATAAATATTTTAATATGGTATATTTTTAAATGAAATTTTGTATGTTTAAAAATAGTAAATAGTTTGGTGGCTAAAATAAAATTTATAATGAAAAGCAGATATTTTTATATAATGTATCGAGTTGTACATTTGTATTTTCGCCGTCAATGTCAAGAACGAGTATTTAAGCAAATAATAAAAAAATCCTTACATATGTAAATAAAACTGAATGTGACTTCTATATACAGATTTGGTACAAAATGTTTAGTACATATATTACGTTTTTAAAACCCAGTGCAAAGTGTTTTCTGCAATCCTTCATAACTTAATTCAATGTAAAACTTTTACGTTTGGTCGTTGTAAAATCAGAATATTATTTATTAAAAGGAGGTCCAGAAAGATATTTTGAATCGTCATTAGACTGTCCGTTGGTAAGATTCGAAATTTGATTCTACTGAGAAGAAACCGACGAGAAACTCAGTAGTTACTCTTCTAAACATGGCTTTTTAGTTACATTCTGTAAGCTTTCAGCTTCCCTGTGCAGCTGGATTATAATCGTAACATTTTTTCCCTTAAAGGTAACACATACATACATCCATAGCATCACGCCTCATTCCCATAGTGGTAGGCAGAGACCACGTCCTTCCACTTGCCACGATCCTTGCATATCTCCTTCGCTTCTTTCATTCTCATTAAACCTTTCATACAAGTTCGCCGGTTTAGAGTACTCTTGACCTGGCTCTTATTTAAAACGTCCTGGTTTTGGTCTAGGAACGTTCGCCTTGGTCTTTCCCTTCCAACTTTCGCATTTACTTTTGACTCATAAATCCTTTTTGTCAGTCTCCTTTCATTCATTCTCTCTAAATGCCCAAACCATCTAGGCATACCTTTCTCAATTTTGGTCACTACATCTTTTATACCACAACGTTCTCTTATCACACAATTTCTTACTCTGTCACTCAGTTTTAATCCACTCATACTTCTTAACGCTCTCATCTCTACCGCATTTATTTTACTTTTGTGATTCTTCTGCCATACCCAACTTTCACTAGCATACATAAGTGTTGGCACCAACACTCCTGCATACACAGCCAGTCTGGCCCTTTGAGACACCAAAAAGATAATCTTCAACATAATAATATGCCTTTCGGTATATATTTTTAAAATCATTTAGAGTCAAATTCTAAACTGTTGGGATGGGATATCTTGTTAAAAAGCCGCATTCACAACACAAATGGTTTCTGAACATTTTTCACCTTAAAATGCTATATTTATGCCATGTTACAGGTTTATTTTTATATCTTAAAACTGTGCATTTCACTTATTATGAACTTTAAATGAAATTAATTTTATATTATAAATAAATACTTACATTTTGGGTTTCACCGATGCTTATCTCTGTTAATGCTGAGGCCAACAGAAGTTGTGTGATGAACCACACGAGTGTGTTGTGCCGCATCATAACGAGGTGTGTATTCAATTAGCAACACATCACGAACTTAATTTGATTTTTAGCATTTGTTTTTACAAATTTAATATTGATTTATAGTCAATTGCTTAAAGTCGAAACCTTTAAAGCTTTACTAGAACAAACATTTTTTGCCAATAAGAGTTTATTGATATTCTTAAATACCAATAAATTCTTACAGTCTTAATAACTTAAAGTTGATGCAATTTGCTAAATATAACCATTGATTGAGTTGCCTGTTATTAGAAGATACATATGCAAGCACTAGCTGAAGCCGCGACTTCGTCTGCCTGAAATGTTTTTTATGTAGCATTTTTATTAATTATATATATATATATATATATATATATATATATATATATATCTATATATTATTATCGCCTTTTGCAAGTCTCGGGGCGTGGTTTTAGAGCGCCGAGACCTGTCGCAACATGATCGTGCGAAGGATGACGTCAGCGAGCGGGAATGGCCCGCGTCGGTTGATTGTCGTGCCGGGTGGACTCACTTCTCGCAAGGCATCGGGCATGATAGGAGCTTTATTGCGTTAATCACTTTGGCGTTTTGATTTTTTTTGTTAAATATCTGAAGTGTCGCTAAATATATATATATCCTCCGTCATGTTAGTACAGCTAGGTGAAACAAAAGTTTCATATAAAATACCCGTTGACCAAGGCATCTGCTGTTTTGGATTTTGTGTTTCATTGTTGTTTTTTTTTTAGTTAAGTAATGTATTTTTCGTGAAACTTAGGTTTCATTTGGCTGTACTTACATGATGAAGCGTAAATAGTTGTAGTAGTTACGATCTTCTCTCTTCCATTTCGGAAGCGATCTCCTAACACCTTGTATAAACTGTAGGCACCCTTTTGGGTTTTGAGACGATGTGTCCTTAATCTTGACGGCCTCATAATAACGCACATACTGGCTTTGTTAGCGTCTATGTGCGACCCCCGGAAGAACAAATTTAGGAAATTATAGTTTCTAACTCTTCTAGATCTGAAAACGTATGCGGCTTCGGTCATGGTTACTTACCACATTCCTAGAAAAGATATGCACAAAATGAAATTAAACAATCAAACCTCATGAAATTAATGAGACTGTGTGTGCTTACATCTTTTATAAGTATGTGAATGTATACCTATATCAATGTACTAAAATATCAGATCATGTGTCGATTTATAAAATATTCTAGCAATTAATTCACATACAAAATTTCGTAACAAAATACCATATGTTTATCGGAGTGCTGTGTATCTCTCCTTTCGCTAATTGTAATTTAAGCTTTTGTAATGATGATACCAACTTCGGGTCATCTTCCAAAGAGACTGTGGAAGTGAAGTCGGACTATAGAGTATAGTTCAGACTGAAAAGTAATATTTTCTCGGTGGTCGGGAGTATCATTAAACGACAAAAAAAAATTTTCATTATCGGCTGACCGAAAAAACATTCAAAAATAATTAACTTTTTGCAATTTATGTACGTGTTTGCTGTCCTTCCTTGGTATAATTGTCCACAATAAATTTCCAGGTGCATAAAAGGCAAAAAATTGTGCGTAAATATTAAAAGGAATTTTAAGTTCCCTTAAAAAAATCTAATCAAAAAAACCTAATTTTTTTCTATTTATAGTTTTATGGAAAACTATATTAGGAACATTATAAAAGCAAATTATCTATTTTCGAATCATTTTTTATATGCATATATCATTTCTTTTAGATAGATAAAATAATTTTATTTATGCGGCGGTCTGAAGTGTCTTAAATGTAATTGCGATTAATATTTGATCAGTACTACGAAACCGTATCTGATTAAATAACCGTGCTGATTATAATATGCAACAATATTTACATCCGTAGCAAAATTTCAACTACATAATCTTTCGTTCTCATATAAAGGACCGCAATTTCGTCTGCGTATTTCGTATTTGATACTTTTGATGGTTTTAGTATTTAAAAATTATTTCGCTGCAATTTCTGATCTATGTGATACTTTTCAGTTCTAATCCAATTTTTATTCTTAGAAAACTGCATATTTCTATTTATAAATAAATTTTGAAAGTAATTTAGGTTTAAAATGTTATTTATTAATTGTGGGAAAATTATGTTTTTATCCTCAATATAGAATGTGATTATCTACTAATTCCGCAATGTAATGAAATTACACAAATTAATTCATCCATATACAGTTTTTATATTTTAAAATATCTATGTTCAAATTTTTTTGTCGGTCTCAGTTAAGCTCTGATTTTGATGGTACTTTCACTGGCAGGTAGATGTTATCAGGAGTAAGTTAGGTTGCTTTTATTTTAGAACTATAGGGCCTCCAGAAGTACATAGGTAACACAGCGAGAAATAGCTAGCTATTAATAGATTTATCAAAGGTAAGGCTATTGGAATAAAATAAAGACTTTATAAAATAATTTAATTCAAATCATGCCAAAGTTCTTCGCAAATAACTGCTGTCAGTTGTTATCTAATAAATATTTATTTCCAAATAAATTTAAACGAAGGAAACATTAATATTTTGATTATTCTGAAAATCTGTGTCAAAAAAAAAATGTATTAATTGTCGTCGCAAGAAATCTCAATTTCTTTTTTCTTTAACCATGCTCGCTCCCATATTTTTGCATGACAGGTTATATAATCAGACTCATCCAATACTTCACAAACTGAAGTAGCCTCATTATCGTCTAATGTACAATTAGTTGGAGAAGCATCTAAATCAATTTTGGTGAGGATACCTGCTACAACCTGTGTTGTAACATTATACACTCTCAGGACTTTAAGGTATTGTTCCGAACTTTGGTCTTCTTGATATTTTGCTATTGACTCTTGTGCTAAAGTGAGGTATTCATTATCATTTGCATTTTGTGCTACTGGGCAACCTGCGCAAATGATGATTGTTGAATCCGTAGTATCGGTATATTCTTTTGTACTTACCTGTAACAAAAAAGACAATTTTAAATTTAAAATTATAACGAGAAAACTCTGTGTTTTTGTATGTATGTATGTTTTCCACAAACGACTGAACCATAAATATTTTTTTCGCCATTACAACGCTGCATTTTTACTGAGTGACATAGGGTATATTACATCTAAAAAAAAATTCTACAGTATTATAGAATTAATATCTACAAAAAAGTCCGCGATACCGTATGTCCAACTGCTCTAGTTATGCCACCAGAACTACTATTTTGCATTGTAAAAGTTAATAAAAGTGCCGACGATAATCTTACTATATTATTCATTCCGCTGTATTAATCCTTATTCTATTCATGATATATTATTAAAGACCGTTTCAATATCGTTAAAATACTTTTATATTATTAAAATCGGATATTCCATTCAAAAGATAGTACGCGTTTAAAATGTCAATCTAATTAAAGTAATGTATCCCGAACCTAACAACAGAAACCAAAATAAATCTCTTATCTAATATTAATTATAGAAGAAAGTTTTGCATTTTGAATTTTTGTTTTTATTTTTAACAATTACTAACAATCAAGCTAAAATTTACTGAACCTATTTACAAAATTCTTTCATTAGCTCCTTGAAATCAAGAATTTTTCAATACCTCTAGAGTATTAGTTATGTTCATTATATACTTTAAACTATCCAACCTGCCCTAAACAGGTTTCATTTAAAAATAAAACTTAGTCTATCACTCGAAATCTTCAAAACAATCATTTTTGCAAATGACTTGATATTTGGAAACACCTTACATAAAGTGGATGGTCACTATGTACGGATTTTTCAACATTCACTCGCAAACTATGGAGTAAAACCTCTTGAGGCAGCTAGTTCTATATATTTCATAAGGTAGTGATAATAATATATCAAAGGTGTTTAAGAAAATGTCTTCTTTACAGTTCTTTAAATTTGTGCAAACGTTGGACTCTTGAGCAATACTAGTCTACCGGTGCCAAATCTGCAATTACGTACTATTTGTATTAAAACGTTTAATCGTGTGTTAATTCTTATTTTCTTTTAGACCAGTACATGGCCTTTTAAGAGAGCAAGTTCCATTATTCTTTAGTGTGCTCTTACAAATTTGTTCTTATAATATACAGCATTTCTATTGTCATTCTGATTAGGTTTTAATTCTCTACACAGGCCTGGCTCATAGGAGAAAGAGTTTTAGAACATAAACCCTCCACGCTGCTCCACAAGCATAGTACACAAGTGTACTGTATTTACGTGATAAATTTACCAATTTTCAAAAAATTGCTGTGTTCTCTTCCTATGTTTTGTCCTGTCTTGTGGCTGTGTATAAATACGTAAATAGGTATATAATTTATGTAATATGCAAAACAAATATAAGACACCTGTTATAACGTTGTGAAGGCTATATTACTACGTCATAGCTTATATATATTAGCGGGTGCACGCGACTTCGTCTACGTGGAACTAGCACTATACCAAGGCGCCTACTTACAAGCTGCCTCATTGGTCTAGTAGTGAAGTCGGTCGACTACAGACATGAGGTCCTGGATTCGAGTTCCGGGACGGGCGAATTCAAAAAAGATATTTGTTTTCTATGTAGATTTTCTCAATAATTCCCCGAAGTTGGGAAGTAGGCGGTGTACTCCCCTCCGTGCCTCAGAGAGCACGTTAAGCCGTTGCGTAAGGACCTGATATCGTTCCGGTTGCACCGGATTTCCGTCACATTGGACTATGAGAGTGAAGGAATAGAAAGAGCACTTGTGTACTATGCCTGCCATCCCGCAGTGGAGCAGCGTGATGCGTCTATGTTCTAAAAACCCTCTCTCCTATGAGTGAGGAAGGTTGTGTCCAGTCGTCGTCATCACCTCCAAACTTAAGACCATTAAAAAATCGTACTCAGAACCTAGGATTTTTGGGGCGATTAAGCAATTGACAACATATACATATTTGTGTTATGAACAATGCCAATTTCCACGTGTAAATTACAACCTTAGCCCAGTCATTCAGCTACGAGTACATTGTATTCTTTTCTTATCAATAAGAACTACAAGAAAACATACCTATTAGAATTTTCAACAGTAATTTATTATTTACTAGCGTAGCGTCGAAATGACTAACTCTGAGTTTGATTAACTCTAGGAAACAAAAACAGGTGATATTTGGGTGCTTAATACAAATAAATAATAAATTACCACTTTTACAACCCCTTTTACATATCACCAAGCTCTTTAACCCAACTGTGCCTGGTAGAGATTCTAATATCCTGAGAGATTTAGCAATAGCGATAAGGCCGTTTTATTGTAAAATTGTGATCTTTTTCTTTTTTATGTTATTTTTGTGGTGTATCATACGTTTTTTCTCTCTAAACTAGATTTATGACGTCAGTTCTGTTTATAATATTGCTTTTATTTGTTAGAGAATTTATACAAAGAAAAATATGCATCGAATCAATAGCATCATCATATATTGTATAATGATTAGCATAATATTGAAGTATAGTCGTAATAAATTATGCAAACAAGGTCGTTTGGTTGTACAATTCCGAGAGTAGGTTATTAGAGATTATTATTACAGATTTGTGCTAGCCTGTGATCTCATCTGATGGTAAGTGATGATAAAATGTAAGGCTGAGAAAAGTTAATTTCGTTAGAGGAAATTTTATGATTTCAAAACGGTATGGTAAAACTTTTTATAAAACAACTACAAAAGACGCCACCTTGGTAGGTGGTTTCGTATAATTAATTGCAAAAGAAACAAAAAATGATTTATGGATTTGATCAATGCCTGGGACGACTTTAGGATGATATGTCTTAAATGTACAAGTCAATTAGCAACGAAATGTTACTAAACAATAAAATTATATGTAATATTAATGTATTTCTTACTACAGATAAGATATGGTATACAAATTTCTTAAGTACTTCATAATACGATGTGTGGGTTGACAAATGAATTAAGTAATTAATATAAAATTAAAGTAACTGCCTGCTATATAGTAATTACCGTGTTTTTAATCTTGTGTAGGAAATGTTTATATATTGTTTTAGATAAATAATATATAAATTTATAAAATTTTAGTAAAGAGCACAACACAATCCAGAATATAAGTCTGTGTTTTTTTGTTAAAAAATTATATTCGAATCGGCAAAATGACGCTGTGGGTGTTCTTCTAGCTTATATCAATTGTCACTAAGATATATGTAGACAATAATTAAAAATGTAATATACTCACTTCTGATTCACTGTCACTTGAATCTGCTGAAACAGAAACCAGCAACAGCTGAGTGCATAACCACACAAGCGCACTGTGCCTCTTCATGGTTGTTAAAGACACCTATATAGAACTTCATTTGATTATATACATGTAAATATTTTAAAACAGGTTGCGCTAGTAGCGGTTCTATGGCAATAGAGATATATGATCATTATTGTTTTATAGGCTTTACGCTGGCGTATTAAAGCATATATTCGCTTAGGAGTATATTTTGCAGTAAAGGTGTTAAAATCAATGAAAAAATTTCAAGCCAATTATTTTAAACTCGTATAGTTAAGTGTTATCCTTTGCATATGTAAAAAACTTGAGTGGACTTATAAAATAGTACGACTACGATTAAAACTTTCAATATATAGGGAGAGTGTAAACTATTATATGACAGCTGTTCGAGTCCCGGGTCTGGCCAATTCAAAATCGACATTGAGATTTTTATTAAGATTTTCTCAAAATTTGCTCGAAATTGGGAAATAGGCGGCGTACTCCACTCGCGTACTCGCCGTTGGTCCTGCGACTGATCTCTCTCTGATTGGGTCGGATTTCCGTCACATTGGACTATAAGAGTGAAGGAATAGGGTGTGCACTTGTGTACTATGCCTGCCAACCCATAGTGGACCATGGTAGGTAGGTCCATGTTTTCTTGTTTCTGTCTTTGTTTCAGAGGACCTGGTTTTTACTCCCAATGGAACAAGTTTAGAAAATTCTATTTTATAATCTATCTAGGTCTAAACTGGGGGAAGGTTTCAGGCGTGACCAATTATGATTCTGCCAGCAAAGATATGATGCCAAGCAAAGTAAATTAATAGATATTATCGCCATTGTAAACATTAAAAAATATAATATTTCAGTATTAATAATAACGGTGTAGTAGTTATTATGAACAGTAGCGGAGCCTTGAAATTATCTTACTAACTTAAGAATGTGGGATTTATTCCTATATGTAAATGTTCTTGATTTGAATTTATTGTAATGACTTTACTCACCTTTCCTATGTTTGAAGTGAACGGGACGGACATAAAAATCAAAGAAGACATTTAGGTTATTAAAAAAACACTGTCATTAACATTTTATTTTAATCCAATTTTTTAAAGCAGTTGAATATAACAAAAATTTCTAGTTCAAATTAATTGTACCCAATTTGCAATTGATTAGTTTCACAATATTATTATATTCCTACTTATCTTTGCAAGAAGTCACAATTTCTTTTTTATTTAGCCAATCCTGTTCCCATATTTCTGTGTGACAGCTTACATAATCAGACGCATTTATAACTTCGCATACAGTACTATTTTCAATGTCGTGTAATGTACAATTACTTGGAGAGGCATCGAAATCAATTCTAGTAATTAGTCCTGCAACAACTTGGGTTGTTACGTGATTGACTTTTATTACTTTATGGTGTTGTTCAGAATGTTGATTTTCCAAATATTTTTCAATTGATTCTTGTGCCATAATAAGATAATCTCTGTCATTTGGATTTTGTTCTACTTCACAACCTCCACAATCTTCAATTACCTAAACAAAACAATTATGTTTAAGTATGTTCGATTCTCGAACTGTTCATATTATCTATAAGTATACTCATATCTATTGTATATCTAAATAAAAACAATTGGAATGCGTCATTTACGAAGGGAGAACAATTCCGAGTTCGTTATGTTACCTATAAGGAATATATATATTCTTAAAACAATTCGAAAATTACTCAATCTAATTAACTGTTTTATTTTAATTTTATTCTCCTTAGAAAAAAGAAAATTTAGTAAAGCCTTAAGGAACAAAAGAAAAATTGATAAGTGTTACGAAAAAAATACGTTTAACAGAAAGTTTTGTAATGCGTGTTGATTGGGAATACCTTTAATATGAATTAAATACAT
Source organism: Elymnias hypermnestra (assembly GCA_015832385.1). Lineage (NCBI taxonomy): Eukaryota > Metazoa > Arthropoda > Insecta > Lepidoptera > Nymphalidae > Elymnias > Elymnias hypermnestra. Next base: position 992,013 of record JACTOM010000019.1, on the reverse strand, counting down.
ACATTTCAATGAGAAATGAGTGAACATCATTTAATAACCAAATGTTGTTCAAAGAAATGTTGAATGTAAACAATGGAAGCAATGTTACCGACGTCACTTAATTAAAACTTTGGAAGGCGTCGATAAATTGTTTGAATCGTCGATAAATACTATATTTTTAAAACGAATGCCATAAGATGCGACGACAGTGCTATGAAAAGGTAAAAGTTTGTATCCTTAGTAAATATAAAGATATGTACTTGAATGCAGAAAACTGATGTTATGAAAGAAATCATTTCAAGGGGAACAGAAAGCTCCAATTATATTAAAAATATTCCGTCGCAATAGTGGATTTCAAAAGTATAAATTGAATTTTGGTTTGTGGGGTAATAAATTCGCAGGTAAGTTCGCGAATTAGGCTCATAAGAATGGTGTGTGTTTGAATGTCAAACCGCAATATATGGCAATTTGGCCAAATTGAAAATTACAAATTCAAATATTGGAGGGAATATTTCAATGAGAAGTCTTTATATAAAGAGATGTGGTTCAAGACACTCCAGTTTTTGCCGCCCCCTATACTGTGGTTTGTACATTCAAAAATTGATAAAAATATATTAGTAATATTAGAGTAAGGTCTAGAAATATACCTTTGGGAAAGTTCAAATATCTTTTGAAAAATAGTACTTTCCCTTGCTGTACAGTATTTGGTATTAAAGAAAAAATTTAAAATTTCCTAATGGCATGTGTTCGATTTCGAAAGTTTGAGAGAAGCATTAACGTGTAAACTAAATTTAAATTCTACAAATATCGGTATTTCCAAGTCAATCTTAAGCGAACCTTTGAGTTATTTGGTTATTTAACCTTTTAAATTACATAAATTGTTTAATGATTCTCTCAAAGAATTTTATTCATTGTAGCTTGTAAATTTTATAACATTTTTATTTCATGTTATTGTGTGTCAGCTTACGATGGGGCATGTGTGCATTATTAAAAAAGAAAAGCCCTTTTAAAAAAAGTGCGTTGGTTAGCCTACCTAACACCCGTAAGTTACGATTATTCTGATAATCACAAGGCTACATTTAAAAATCGAAAAGCTTTTGCAAAATAATCTTTTTAGTTTGTATGCTGACGGCCCGTCTAGACTGGTGGGGTAGATACTAGTTACTTCAACCAGTGTAGATCTAGAGAAATTAGAAAATACTATTTTCAAAAGTTGCCCCGCCAGGAATCTAATTCGAAAGTGCTAGCAAAGCGACTACCCACACTACTACGGGAGCCAGGCTGTCAATCTATATATATATATATAGATTTGGAACCATAAGGCGTAGAGACTTGAAATTTGGTGGGAATATTCCATTTGACGAGTAGAGGAAAGCTAAGAACGGATTTTACAAAATTCCACCCGCAAAGGGGCTTTCGGGGGCATTAACTATTCTCATTACCTCATGTCGATGTCACTGGAACCATAAGGCGTAGAGACTCTAAATTCGGAAGAAATATTCCTTTTGCCCAGTATTCTATTTATAATTTTCTTATTTGTAAAACAATTTGCTGAAATTAATGAAAATGCTACACAAAAATCATTTCACGCAGACGAAGTCGTGGGTTCAACTAGTATAATATACGAGTACATGGACCTAACAATATACATTCACCCGCTGCTCACCTAAATTATACTAGAAAGTGACCATCTATTGATATTCCATAATTTATTTTAATTATTGTTTTACTTTTCATGTTTTGTCATTTAAAGAAATGTTTTATTTACATTTTTAAATTGAATAATAATTTTAATATGAAATATACCATTTACTTATATTTTCTGTGTCACTGTCGCTTGATATTGCTAAAACCGAAAAAAACAAGAGCTTAATGACCAAATACACAAGAGTACGTTGCCGCTTCATGACTAGGTATATAGACTTAATATGTTTGACGCTTGATATTATTGACAATCAGCAACACTTAATTAACAAATCTAATCATTATGAACTTAAGTTGATTCGTGTTGATACATTTACATAAATAAATCGTTTGATATCATAGTATCTGACTCAAGAGCGTTATATGGCTGACTAGTATACCCTATTATGCTGCGGTCTAGCTTTCGATTACCTTTTTAAGACATGTCAAATGGAATTCGAAAAAATAAACATTGTTCAATACAAAAGCCATTTCCAAATATCTGTGAAACCCCATCAAATTGATTCTGCCGCTTTTAAGTTGTGCCATAACAACCACACAGACAGAAATTTTAATACTTGAATTTTTGTGTATGCATTTTTATTGCGCATGTAATTTTTTAAATCAGAGATGCTCTGGAATTTGAAAAACCGCAGCTACCAATAGCTTCACAAGGCTAGAGCGCCGGTCAAAACCAAGGAAAAATATCATCAGGAAAAGTTAATCCCAGTGCATACCTCCAGTAACGCTAGAAATGGATTATTTCTAATCCAGCTAGGCACACCGATTTGTACAACATAGTAAATATGAAATGAAAGCTACTAGTATGAATTTAAAAATCGAGCTTTACATCAAAATAATGATACAATCTTGCCCAAAAAGTGGTGCTTCAGACGAGTATAAAATAATTGTTTTAAACTTAAATTTTCGTGGTTTATTAACATATTGACTATTTGAACGAGTACATATCACGATGGCGATTTTTAATTTTTAATTTTGAATATTGCCGATTTTTCGACCCAGTTGCATGGATCGTGGTCACGACGATACTGCTGTGGTCGGCTGTGTCAAGCTGTCAAGGGCAGAATCTATCTACCCTACGTCTAATCCTTTTATTTTTCACGGCACCCACATCCATTCTTCGGCATACTACACTAACAACGTCACGTTTTAAATTTGAAAAATTGCATCGTTTGTTCATTT